>VDFB02082424.1:0-63278 GCA_007258455.2 Sequoia sempervirens
GTCTTTCCTAATGACAGTTGGCTCTGTGACAAAGTCATTGGCCTTTTTAGTATGTGTCTTTCCTGATGATGGGATCTATCACAGTCATTGGCCTTTTCAAGATGTGTCCTTCCTAACGACAGACATCATCAAACCATCAAAACTTTCAGACTATCAAATCATCAAATTGTCAAACCGTCAAGCCATCAACCTTCGACAAACAAATATTGCCAAACATATTCAATGATTGTTGATTTTGTTGGTCTATTTTGTCTTATCTTTTTATTGCTTTATCTCTTGGTCATGTTACTAGCTACCTCGAGGATGTCCCATGAAGGATTTAGAGGTGAGATGATGTCTCATGACCTAATTTTCCTTGCTTGTTGTCTTTGGTGTGTCTTGACAAAAAGACTGGGGAAGTTTAGTCCTTAGTATGAGTTAGGAAATTCCTTGTCTGTGACTATTTGTTTTTTGCAAGTGGATGACCTTGCACAGCTTGGTCTATGTCATATCATGGTATTTGTTTTCCATTTTTCACATTTTACCACCCAATGATGATTATGCAATTCCTGTGATGTTATTTGGAAAATATTGAAGTTCTTTTTTTTCCTAACATCCATGTCTTATGTTCTACCATTTCTTTTATTCCTTCATCCTCTAGTCTTCTCATCCATTTCAAGAGCACACTTGTGTTCTTTGAACCCACCTGTCCTCTTGAGGTGGCATACCACTACCTCCTCTTCATCTTTCCTCTCCCTACTTTCACATTGGTTTTTGACTGGTTTTCTTTGACACAATGTGATAAACAACATTATGTCAAAGAGGGGAAAAATGTAGACACATATAAATGACCTAAGCCCTTGAGCTGGATTTTTCTATTACGACCATGCTTCTCTCTCACATAATTTAATTATTTAATAATGTCCTAATGTCATAATTATTCCTCCATGATTATTTAAATAAATAAATTTTATTTATTTATTTAAATACGTCACTAATTAATCCTTATTCCCTCCAATAATGAAAAAAAATTATAATTACCAACATTACCATTTATCCTTCAATTAAATAAAATCAACCATTTAACCCACTTTCCATCCCACTAAATAAGTAATTAAAATAATTATTTATTGCCTTCTCTCTTATTACCATTTATGAATTAAACATTTATTTAATTCATAAGTCAACTTTCCTCCATAAATCAAATAATTTCTATTATTATTGGATTTTCCAAATACCTCATTTATGTGCCAAATATTTTCCTTATCTCATTTATTCTCCACCATTGATATAATTTCTTTCAATTAAATCTCAACCCTTCATTTCAAATCTTTCCCTAACTTTGATCTATTGTTTCCCTAACCCTAATGCTCCTTATCACATTGAATCCTAGCCTTTGATCTTAGGTTTTTATAAACTCTTAATCTTGGCCATCCATTCCCAATTTCACATTCTTTAAAAGGGGTCTCTCTCTAGTCATTTTTCATACACATACACAAATTTATTTTCAAAATGCATGAAAACTTGAATACTTGAGCACAAATCTTCAATATTTTGCTTGTCTTGATCATAGGCTATGGTTGCACTTCAAATTTGAGGGAAATCATACCATTTGTAGCACGATGGAGAAGGCCAATGGAGGTAACTCAATGGATGCATGAAGACAAGGTGATATTGTTTCAGTATTTTCATGCTTCTTTCTTTCATTGTACTCTATTGTTGATTGGGGTTAATAGAAGCTATCATGTTATTTGATATTAATCAGAAAATTGTTACCTAACACACAAGCGTGTGTAGTTGCAGTGTGACAAGTTGAAGGATGAGAAAATAGTTGAAGTAGGATTGTTTAGCCAAATTGAATGGTAAGCTAGTTGGAATCTGGGTGCACACACCAAAAATGGCATGATGACATGTATTTGTACTAATTTGCATATATAAGAGAACATAATTTTCCTGACTTGAATTATTTCAATGCTTGAAAATGAAAGGGTTGTAGATTAAATTATCTATTCAAACATTGTGATTTGAAGGAAACAAAAGTGGGAATTGTAAAAAAAATCTTTAATTTTGTGTGTGCGTGTGTGTGTCTATATATATATATTGGAAAAAAAGATTTTGGCACCCTAATACTCTCTTACACTTCTAGGGTTTTTCACCTAAAAGGAGAGAGATGGGCTAAAATGCAATGTATACATTCAATAGATTAATGTGAAATGGATGCAATATGTCTAAATAAGCTAATATAACTGCATAAAACTAAGGAAATCTATTGATTATTAATGCAAAACTATTGAAATGCACCTTTTTTTAAAACACATTGTGATATGCAAAAACACCTAAAAATGAAAGTAAACTGTAACATAAATGAATGAAATTGAATGTGTGCACCTAAGATCTTGCTAGAGACTAGAAATGACTTCTGAAATGTTGTCGATGTTGAAAATATGGCCTACTAGGACTCATTCACCATTCTGGGTGAATTAGTCCTAGATCTAGGAAACTGTTTTGGAGCCCGTTTCAGACAAATGGGTATCCAAAACTACAAAAAACTTGTTTTAGGCTTGGCAGTGGGACTCATTCACCATCAATGCGAAATCAGTCCACTTTTGAATTTCTTAAAATCCAAAAGTGGAAATTGAAGCCCTCAGTCTGTACTTTGATTCCTGATAAGTGTTTGCCTCTGAAAGTCTAATTTTTTAACCTAAAAGTGACTTTTTATTGATATTTTGATTTGTTCAACAAGGAGAGGTCTTTACTAGTAAAATATATGATTTCATCAATACCTAATTACTCTATGTCAATTTTAAAAGCTCCTAAAATTATCTTATTTCAAATTCAAAAACTCATTAGAAAGTTTTTGTGGTCTAGGAATTTAGATAGTAAAAAAAAAAATCCATTGATATCTTTGGAAACTGTGTTTAGAGAAGGTGAAAGGAGGTGCAAGTTTACAAAATTTATCACATATAAATAAAGCATTAGGTGATAAAATGGTTTGGTGAATGTATGCAAAACCATCTACAAAATGGTGTTATCTCATGTAGAGTAAATATTTGGATAATCATTGTCCATCTAGAATTTTAATTGTAGCAAATCCACCCTTGGGGTCTACAATGTGGAATTTTTTAGTTTCATGCAGAAAGGTTATTTTACCACATTTAACTAGGCAAGTTAATGATGGTAATCAAGCCTTATTTTGGCATGACTCGTGGAATGGATATAAAAATTTAGCTACAAACTTTAATTTTGAAAAAAAATTCTTTAACAATGTCCCAAATTTGGGGAACAAAAGTAAAAGACTATGTCCAACAAGTCAATGTTTTGACTGGTAAAGTTATGTGGAAAGACTTTTCTAATGATCCAATAGATGCTAATCACAAAATCCAAATTTCATCTATTTTGCAAGAAAGATCGGTTTATTTTTCATCCAAACCGGATAAACTGATTTTGTCAAAATCTAAAACTTGTAGTTACACATTTAAAGAAGGCTATAAATCAATTTCGCAAGCTCCTCAAATTTTAGACCAAAGGGCATATATTTTTTGTTGGAACTCACAAGTTTTACCTAAGGCAAGTTGTTTCTCTTGGTTAGCAATTCAAAATAAGATTATTACTAGTGACAAACTAGCTAAGTTAGGAATTGCAGCTCCTTTTAAATGTGTGCTTTGTGAGAAAGAATGGGAAGACATTAATCATTTTTTTCTTAATTTTTCAGTAGCACAAATTTGTTGGATGTTTGTGATTGGTAAGGTGAAATGGGTGACTGCTTTACCAAACACAGTTTGGAAGATTTTTACAAGTTGGCCACACTTGTATAAATCTTCCTTTTTCTGATGTATTTGGTGTATAATTCCATCATCTGTGTTATGGGCTCTTTAGTGGGCAAGAAATAAATGTATCTTCAGGAAAGAGAAATTGATAATAGATCAAATGTTGGTATTACTTGAAAGGTCTATTTCTGAGAATGTAAATGCATATGTCAATAATGTAAAGAAAGTTAATTCACTCTTTACTAATTGGGATTCAAGTATGTTGAACAATTGGTCTTTTTGTCATTTCCTTTCAAAGGTAGTCTTCATCATCATGTTCAAAAAGTGGACAGAAATGCCATTGTTTGGTTACCCCCTCCTCCTAGTATTTTCAACTTGAACATAGATGGAGCCTCTAGGGGAAATCCAGGTATTTCTGGTGCAGGGATGGTTTTAAGAGATCATAGAGGTATAGTTTTATGTTCCAAATCATTTAAATTACCATTTGGTACTAACAATGTGACTAAGGCTCAGGCTCTTTTGCAGGGGTTGAAATTAGTACTTATTTTTAAAATCCCTACGATTCAAGTGGAGGATGATTCCTTAATTCTAATTAATACATGTATAGATCATAAAGTTCAAAATTGGGCTTTGGAATACATTGTCAAGAAGATTTGGTCTTTTCTTGACAAAATTAGAAATTATCAAATTTTGCACACTTATAGAGAAGGTAATAAGGTGGCTAATTTTCTGGCAAACAATGGATGTGATCAGCAGGTTGAAATATTTACTCATGTGGCTGAAATTGGAAGAATGTGTCCAGATCTTGAAGCTTTAATAACCAATGAGGAGTATAAATATTGAGTCACTTATCTTAAAACATATGCATATATGTCACTAATAATTTGATAGGGTTTGTTATATTTGAATCTAGCCTCATATGTGTATCTGGCAATTACAGATGTGGTTAATTCTTTCTAATTCAAGGGAAATGGAAAAAGGAAATGTCTTTTTATGCATAGGTAACTATTAAGTACACATGTTTTATCAATGCATGTGTAATTGGTAGTTATGTATGCCAATTGTGGAAATATATGATGCACAGGGAAAGGATTTATTACCACATGTGCAATTGCCAGCTACGTATGTGGGTGTTTTCTATATGTTGCTTTTGATATATCACCTGATGATATCATTAAAAATCATTAAGGTGATGTAAGCAAATTGTGATACAGCAAATGGGTTAGTACAAATCTGGCCTCTTTCCAGAAATGTGTATGCAATGTAAGGTACGCATTATTCTAAAATATTAGCTTCGCATGAATTAAATCTGGAAGGATATAAGGATACTTTGAGGCTGTTAGAATGTTAGATAAGGATTGTGGTTAACCAAGTCTTAAAATTTTGTTCTTAAATTTCAATACATTGAGGAATATTTTATCTACCACCTTGAAAATGTAGTACTCATGGTTACTTATTTTAGTCCTTTTAGAGGTCGCACAAGCATGCGAAAAGGATACAGGTGTTAACAATTCATCAATTTAAAGCAGGCTTATTCTTTTTTATATGGTTAGAAATTCTATGAGATATCTTCATTTAAGATGAAGGTGTGTCAAATATATTTAGCATGAGCTAAATGGCGTCATACTGCTTAGAAAGTGATTTTTGTACTTTCACATTTCAGAAATATCATGATAGGGAACCTAAAAATGTCTATTTATTTGGCCAAAGCAGTTATTTTTTTCATATAGTATATATACTAATGTTTGATAAGCTTCTCTGCAAAATTTTACAAATTCAAATCTGATGGATTATCGGCCGAAGAACTATAGAGTTTGGTTTCCAGTGCAAAGATGGGAAAGGCTTTTTTTTGGAAGGTTAGAAGAGCCTTAGCTACAAAAAAAATTTAAACTCAAGTTCCCTTGTGATTATAGATGTCTCAAAAGTATAGTTGGGAAAGAAGTTCTTCATCCTAAAACAAGGAGATTGCTTTATCCTTCAAATATTCTATCAATTTTTATATCTAACTTGTTGGATATGATGGAGTGTTTAGATTTTGTCAAGGTAATAGCAGAAAAAATGGCTCATGATGTGTTTCTGCAGAAGGAGGCACTTGAAGAATCTGCTCAAAAATATGTTTTTGGTATGGGGGAAGGTTATGTTGGTGGAATTTTTCCACCACATTTCTTGCCTCATAACAAAGCTTTTGTTAATGTTTATGATGCTTTCAAGAAGTCTTTGGAGCTGACTGACCTTATTCATCTTAACAAGGCTTTAGCAAGATATAATATTCATGTGGGAACAAGAATATCAGAGTGCTTTAGAGAAAAGTATCATTATGTTTCATTTTTTCTTTATCATAATTGTATTCATGTAGCATCTCCAGGTTCTCAACATCAAGTAGTAATGGAAGGAGACTTCAGGGGTGCAGAATATGTACCAAAATCAACCAATACCTGAAGTTCCAGATATGAATGTTGCTCTAAACTTTGTAGAAAACTAGGGTGAGCAAGGAGAGAATTCAGTTGAGAAAATGCAGATAGAAGAATGAAGATTTGATGGTATATGGTAAAATTTTGTTTCAAATTTTGGTCGGGTTTGTTTTGGAAGTTTAAGAAATATATTGTATTTCTTTATACAAAATAGATGAAAGTGTGATGTAATTGTAAATCAACTAGTATAAAAGTGTAAATGCTAAATATATCAGGTGGATATATAATAGCATACAGAAACATGGGCAAGAACAGTTGTAAATTTTGAGTTACTACTCAAATTATGTAAAATTTTATCTCTTTTAAAGGGCTATAACTGGAGGTTTTATTTTCGTATTCTTTCCTACCGGTATGCCCATTATATCCAATTTATGTAAAAAATAAAAATTTAAAAATAAAAATTAATATATATTATAGTGCCTAGTCTGTTTTGCTTAAAAATAAAAAACAAGGAGAGGTCTTCAAAACATTTACTTGTACTTCAATTATTCCCAAGCCTTCAAAATGTCTAAATCTTTTTGTGATGATTGATCTTGATTTTCTGCAACAATAGATGAAGATTCTACCCTTGAATGTCTAAAAAGTGATCTTGAATGACTTGGAATGTTAAAAACCCTATTTTCCTTGACTTGAAGTGGAAGAAAAATGATGAATGCATGGTAAGATGTGTGTATGAATTAAGAATTATGGTTTAGAAGGTTTTATCTATAGGAAATTCTCCTAATTTTCCTATTAATTTGATCCCTAAGGCTGACATGAAGAAATAATAAATTAAAATCCAACTTTTCCCATTTAAACCTCAAAAATGGCTCAAATGGAACTCATTCACCATCAATGGAAAATGGGTCCCACCTAGACATGACTGATTCACCCCTAATGGTGAATGGGTCCCATAGGCGCCATTCTACTAGTTGGAAGGTCGGGAGATAAGAAAATCAAGTTTATATGATAACTTAGTCAGTTATTTGGTCAATTTATGCCTCATGATGCACAATATAGGGTAAGAGGGGCCTATTAGTGATGTTGTAAAGTTCAATTAGGGCTTGGGATACAAAATTCAATGTAAAAGTGTGATTAAATACACTTTACAACATTAAAATGAGGTCCACATAGCAAGAGCCTAGAAAGGCACAACATCCAATGTGAATGTGTAGGACACATTACAACACTAGATTCAAGTTAAATTCAATTTACAAGCCTTCTAGATTAATGCGATAATGTAATTAATAACATTTTATAATGTTGAATTAAGGGAAAATGGGTTCATTAAGTCTAGAGAGGTGTGAAATCCTTTTACAACACCTTTACAAGATATTGATGTATACATTTTACTATGTTTGCAAAGGTCCAAGACCTAGTGTGGAAGTGTAAAACACCTCACAACACTAAATCAAGGCCTCATTAGGTCCAATTTGTCAACAATTAATCCCAAATTAAGCAAGCGAAAAGAGATACTTTTTTTGTGTCCACAGTTAGCCCCCACTTTAGTGAGAGGATGGACTTGCTTCAAACTCACATTAAAGCAAACATTCAAGAGAGGTTTGAGCATTCTGATGTAGATGACAAAGGATGAAAAAGATCAAAGGAAGTGACCAATCCCCCAGGATCCAAGATCCTAAGTCAAACCAACATGAGCGCAAAAGGACATGCACAAGGTGAATGACTTGTAGCCAAACAAGATGCGTGATCATGCAATGGAAAGAACTAAAAATAAAAAGGTGGATCAAGCTTTGATAGTTTTTCCAACACATTGTGGATTAGGTCTAGGCTATTTGTTTGGAACAAGAAATGTGTACTGACTCTAGGGCGATGGAACTCATGGCTATCCACCGGGTGAGAAGACCCAAGTATACTCACTTTGGGGCCACAAAATTTCTAGTTGTCCACAGGGTGAGAAGGCGCAAAGGGTGAGAAACATACACACACAATTGGTATGAACTCACACACAAGTAGATGGCTATGGGGAAATTCATACCTTGGAATGGGCTTCCCCGCTTAACCATACCAAATTTATACCTCCTGATAAATTTAATAAGGTGCCACCAAGGAAAATTATTTTTGAGCTTTATGATGTAAGAAAAACTTTCTATGCTTGACACTCATAGACAAACAAGATGACACCACAGGAATGCAAGTTGTATTATGCAAGGTGTCCTATAAAAAATTTTGTAAATGTGAAAATAGTGTAAGGAATGTTCAAAGGGATTTTGCTTAGTTCGTGAAAGGTCTCATCTTAGGGAACATCACGCTTAATTTTTCAAACAAAGGATGTGTCAAAACAAGTATCACACTCTTAGAGGGAATCAAGCCCAATGACTTGACCAAGAAAAGGATGCATCGCAAGAAGAAAAAAATCACACAATAAAATGTGAGTGGTGATGTATTCCCCCACTTTAAAGCGGTTGTGAACACCAGTACTATGAGAAATTTCTTTAAAGTAGAAGAGAAAGAAGAAGACATGATAGCTTACTCAGAAAGCCCTATGCCAAGTCATATGTTTTCGAGAAGCTACATCATGAAAAAGGGTAGTATATCATGTGTGAGCCAACTTAAGGAATGTCATCCACATCCCAAGCTTTCTCTTGTATGTTCATGTAAAGTTAACAACTAGCCAAAAGAGGCAATGGCAAGTGACATACGAGGACAAGGCTACATAACCCCTTGCCCCCACTTAGTGCAAGACAAAGGTGAGCTAAAATGATGAATGAAATGCATGCTAGAGTGAAAATCAGTATCAATTAGAGGAATGGGGTGCCTCCATATAAGGAAGAACACCAAAATCCTTAAGATGTTGGATTTTACTACTCAAAGCCTTACATTCATTAGTGGAATGACCATGAACTCTTTGATAGGCGCAAAATGAAGTCTTGTAATAGAATTTCTTTTGAGTTCTTGTGGAAAGGGTTATCAAGTTATCTCGGAAAAGTCTTGATAAGATACACTCTTGATCGATGGGAGAAGATACTCCTATAGTGTGTGACAAAGATATCTCTTGCTTAGATGTACAAGATGTCATACCTACACAATAATTTTTAGATTGTGAGATTTTGTTCTCTCCATTATATGAGGGTGTAAAATACAATGAATTCAATTCATTATTGTTTTACGATATGAAATTGACATTAAGCAAAGAGTTCTTTGTTTATTTCATGTTTTGTGAAGGAGAACAATCAAGACCACTAGTCTCTATCAATTCAGGATGCATGACTATTACGGTTGGTTTAGGAGAATATTGTATGAGAGTGTTGATGTTGAGTAAAGGCTTGGTGATTTCTATCAAAAGAAAATAACCAAGACCATAATTTGTTTGCTATGTGATAAGATCTATAGGGTTGTGGATACCTTGTTCGTGAGCACTACATCCTTTTCCACTATATCCAAGTTGTTTCATAAGTTCATAATCTTTTCCATAAATCATTTTCATTCCTTTTCAATTGGTTTTTTGGTCATTGTTGTGTTTTTTAAAGGTTGTTGTGTAATTGGATGTGTTTTGGTCTGAAATGGTTGAGGTGGATGGTTTTGAAGGGTCATTTTCTTTTTCATTTCCCCTATTTGAATCTTTGTTTATGATCTTGTACTTGCCCATGAATGTTGGTTTGAAATCTAAGGAACCCCAATCATCATCTAATAGCTTTGTGATTTGTTCAATATGTTTTTGTTGGACAGGTTCCACTTGCATAGTTGGTGTTAATGTGTTTAAATTATTTGGTTTATTTTTCTCAACATGTGTAAACAACTATTTGGATCAGGGTCGGTGTCAAGTGTGTACGCTTTGTTGTTGTGAATGCATTTCATTTTGTGATGAATATTGGAAGGCGCTACATTCATTTCATGAATCCATGGTCTACCTAGAAGGAGATTATATGAAATTTCATGAGGCATAACATGAATTTGTGTATCCAATGTGGCCACTCCAACTTTAATAGGAAAAGTAATCACACCAAGCAGTTGTTTTGCTACATTATCAAAGCCCTTAATAGATAAAGAATTAGGTTGAATTTTTTATCTATCCACATGAATTCTATCCAAGAGGTTTACATTACGCACATTAAGAGCAAAGGCATTGTCAACAAGGGTTCACTTTATCCCTATCGTATTGTATTTAGATATTATTTGGAAAGCTTCATTTTTTTTTGCACACCTAAATGTGGGAGTTTACTTTGGTGCAAAATAATGTCAGCATTCAGTCCTTGAACTATGGCTTCTATGTCATTTGGTTGCACATTAGAAGGGATAGGAACTTATTGTAAGGTCGCTTGAAGCATAGTGTGATAGGTAGGTGAAGTAGAATTTCAACAATTTTGAAGGAAATTACATGCAAAAATGCAAGCTAAATGAACTTTACACTAATGAGAGTTTTTGAAGCCCTAGAATGCAAAAGAATGCAAAATATAATGCATGCAAGCTATTTCCAAATTCATGATGGAATCCAAATCAGAAAAGAAAGTATTCTAAAAATAATTTTCACCAAAATGGAAACAAAGATTTTGGCACCCTAATACTCTCTTACACTTCTAGGGTTTTTCACCTAAAAGGAGAGAGATGGGCCAACATGCAACATATACATTCAATAGATTAATGTTAAAAGGATGTGATATGTCTAAATAATATGATCTAAATGAAGAAAACTATGGAAAGCTATTGATTATTAATGCAAAACTATTGAAATTCACCTTGTTTGAAAACACATTTTGATATGCAAAAAACCTAAAAATGAAAGTAAACTATAATAGAAATGAATGAAACTAAATGTATCCACCTGAGATCTTGTTGGAGACTGGAAATGACTTTTAAAATTTTGTTGATGCTAAAAAATTTCCCTACTAGGACTCATTCTCCATTCCGGGCGAGTTAGTCACAGATCTCGGAAACTGTTCTAGAGCTCGTTTGAGACAAATGGGTATCCAAAACTGCAGAAAACTTGTTTCAGGCCTAGCAATGGGACTCATTCACCACTAATGGTGAATCAATCCACTTTTGAATTTTTGAAAATACAAAAGTGGAAACTAAATCCCTCATTCTACACTTTGGTTCTTGACAGGTGTTCGCCTCTAAAAGTCTAATTTTCTAACCTAAAAGTGACTTTTTATTGATATTTTGACTTGTTCAACATGGAGAGGTCTTCAAAAACTTTGCAACTTGTCCTTGTGGATGTCAAAATCTGCAAATGGTTAAAAAACTAACATACACAAGCATGGTTAGTGTATTTAAGCAAAACAAACCTTCAACATCCATATGAGATAATCTAACATGCTTTTTTAAAATGCAATAAATAACAAGATAACTAAAGTATCTATAGAAAAACATGAAGTATATCTATCCCATATTGGATTGGTGCTACTTTGATGTGAAAATTAGCCCTTTCCCAGCCCTTGACAAGCTTGATGTTGCAAATGATGATGGACAAAATTAGCTCTCAATGTGAAGAGAGTAACTTTGCATGAATTGTAGATGATTTGATGAAGAATGAAGCTTTCATTTATAGATTATTTTGATGAAAGAAATAGCCAAATGGATGAATGTGGGAAAAATATTTAACCAATGAGATGGAGCCACTTGTCAAATTGTGATAGGATGAGGAATGAGAACATTTTGGTCAATGTGCCAAAGAGGAGGAGATTCAAATTTGAATTTGAGAGTTAAATGTTGAGTTTGACCTTGTGCAAGAGACATGTAAGGCCTCATAAATGCTTTGTTGGATGTACATGTCCACTTATTTTTGAATTCAAACTTGAGGGAATATTCCTCAAAGATGCCATGTTGATCAAAAATGATGAATTTATAAATGAATTAAAATGCTTTATTGGTGCAAGTGGGAAAAACTAGAGGATGTGATGGGTGGTTAGATTAGCTTAATCAGGATTAGATTAGCTTAAATGATGATTAGGGGATTTTGACCCATTTGATTTAAATATTTTGATTTATTTAAATAAAAAAGGGATGGAATATTAATTTTGATTTCAATTAAATAAAGTCTTGATTTATTTAATCAAAGAGGGAATGGTAGGCTTAAATTAAATAAAGTTAATTTATTCAATTTAAGTGGATAATCGTTAGAGATTAAATGAACCCAATTTTCCTAATGAATGGATTTAATGAACTTGATTAATTTTATGAGTGGGTGAATATGAACTAAGTGCATAGTGCTAATTTCACGTGTCTACAGTCCTTCAATGATATCAAAGCCTTCAAGATGTCTAAATCTTGTTGTGATGACTGATCTTGATTTTCTGCAACAGATGAAGATTCTACCCTTGAATGTCTAAAAAGTGATCTTGAATGACTTGGAATGTTAAAAACTCTATCTTGCTTGACTTGAAGTGAAAGAAAAATGATGAATGAATGGTAAGATGTGTGTATGAATTATGAATTAGGGTTTAGAAGGTTGTATTTATAGGAAATTCTCCTAATTTTCTTGTTAATTTGATCCCTAAGGCCAACATGAAGAAAGAATAAAATTAAAATCCAACTTTTCCCACTTAAACCCCAAGAATGGCTCAAATGGGAGCATTCGCCATCAAGGGAAAATGTGTCCCACCTAGATGCAACCAATTCACCCCTAATGGTGAATGGCTCCCACAGGGGTCATTCTGCTAGCTAGAAGGTCGAGAGATAAGAAAAATAGGATTATATGATGACTTAGTTATTTGATTAATTTATGCCTTGGGATGCACAATATAGGGTAATAGGGGCCTATTAGTGATGTTGTAAAGGTCAATTAGGGCTTGGGACACATATTTCAATGTGAAAATGTGATTAAATACACTTTACAACATTAAAATGAGGTCCGCATAGCCTAGAAAGGTGCAACATCCAATGTGAATGTGTAGGACACATTACAACACTAGATTAAATTTAAATTCAATTTAGAAGCCTTATAGATTAATTTTATAATGTAATTAAATACATTTAATAATTTTGAATTAAGGGAAAATGGATTCATTACGTCTAGAGAGGCATGAAAGTCTTTTACAACACTTTACAACACCTTTACAAGATATTGATGAATGTATTTTATTCTATTTTCAAGGGTTTAAGACCTAGTGTGGATGTGTAAAAAACCTCACAACACTAAATCAAGGCCTCATTAGGTCTCATTTTTCATCAATTAATCACAAATCAAGCAAGTGAAAAGAGATACTTTTTTTCGTGTCCACACACACACACAAATATATATATATATATATGCTTAATGAAAATTCAAGTTCCTTACTTTAAATGATAGTGTATGAAACCTATAATCCATTCCAAAACAAGAAACTTTATATGAATGCATATATAATATATATACATATATATACATGCATGTAAATGAACACATACATACATACATACATACATACATACATATATATATATATATATATATATATATATATATATATATATTATATATGTATATTATTCGAATACAAGGTAAATGTGAATGAAATCATTTAATGCATATAGATATATAGATATAAAAGTATATATATGTATATATATACACACATATACATACACACACACATATATATATTTCAAATTCATATTGAGTTCAAAGTTGATAACCACTACATTATGAATCGGACTGTGGAAATCAATGAAAAATCACAAGGAAAATCAATGATGGATGTGGCCTATTGAAATCAAAAAGAAAATTTTCAAAATTTGAGGTCGACGACATGGCCATAACACCATTGCCCCAAAAAAATGCAAAATAGTGTTTCCAATTTGAAAAGAAAACCCAGGAAAAATAGCAGAGAAGGAGAAAGTAATTTGGAAAATTCAAAGGAAAGAGCAGGGATGAACTAGAGACTAGAAAATTTGAGGAAAACGACATCAAAGTTTGATTGGGAGGTAATTCGATCTCCATATTTTTGCATAGACTTAGCTTTATTGTTAATATTGGATCATGCAAGAAATTTTTCCTTCATTATAATCAAGTGTTATCATGGCATCATGAAAATGAGGTCACTATTTTGTATGTGAATCGGCTTAAAGTCGAATGTATGGATATATATCGATTACCACCTCATGAAGGGAGCATGGCCTATGACCTATGTAGTTTGGAAACTAGCATAACTTGGAGCCTTCATGGCTATTGTATAGAGCTAGGCCAAGGCTTGAGAGCCTCCAACGACTCAACCTTCATCCTTTTGTAGCATGATAATGCTTAGCCTTATATAGGCTATCAAAATTTATTTTGATTTATTGTGTGTTTGTAATTATAATCCTTAAGAAGGATCAATTTTGATCCTATGGGAAGGGTATGTTCCTCTACATTTAAATTGTATTGTTTCTAATGCTTATTATCGTTGGGCTGATAACTATAGTAGGTCTTGAATAAAATCTCTTAGAGCTTTATATATATATGTATATTTTCATTTAATGGGAAGCCAACCCCATTCGGTAGGAACAATGGAAAGGTTTCTATGTTAGAGAAACACCAAGCCTTGCTTGGTTTGATCTTATTATTGATGGGTTGACCCATGAATCTATAAATTGTATAGATGAAAGTCTACATGTTTAATATTGTTGCATGCATGCTATAAAATAATAAGCCCTCATGGGAAATTTCAATATATGTATTTAATGCTTAGAAAGAAGACACCCAACCATTGAGATTGATCGATCTAGAGCAGCCATAGTTTGTTTTGTTGTAGCCTAAAAAGGCATGAGTATTTTTTGAACGTGAAGATTCTATGCCTTCTTTGACTAAAATATTTGCTCAAGTACTTTTTCAACAATCATTTCAAACTTAGTTTTATTTATACTATTAAGTTGCTTACTGAATTTCCAATGATGAAAGTGTTCAAGAATTTGAATAATAGACATTCTACCCTTATGTATGAAACTGGGATATTTGATTATTTATTTTAAGATCATATTGGAAAATCCATTCTATTGTTAAATAGAGAACAATTACTTGTAAAGTGATCCTTTAGCATGTAAGTAGCTTGAGATCAGTAAACATTGTACATGACATTATTTGTCTTTAAATGTAACTGTTTAATCTAAAACAGTAATATGTTGATGTAAATGGTGGTTATTCTTTTGCAAATGGCATTGTTTTGTTGAAATTTATCCTTGCTCAATAAACTATTTATTATGTAAATAACTTATTCTATAACTATTTAGTAGGAAAAAATATTGATTATGTTTAAACAATGAATTTTCATATGTGAATAGCTTGTTTTATAACTATTTAGTGGGAAATAGTACTTGTTCTGTTTAAACAATGAATGTTCTTATGTAAACAACTTGTTTTATAACATTTTAGTGGGAAACAGTACTTTTTCTATTTAAAAAATAAATGTTCTTATGTAAACAACTTGTTTTATGACTGTTTAGTGGGAATCGGTACCCATTCTATTTAAAAAATGAATATTCATATGTAAAAAACTTGTTTTTATAACTATTTAGTGGGAAACAATACATATTATGTTTAAACAATGAGTGTTTAGATGTAAACAACAATGCTAGAATATCACAGTTGTAAGAATGCAATAAGAGTATGTGTGAAATTGTTAGCATAGACTTGTTCTAATTTCTTTATTTTTGACAAAGAAATGTCAAATGGAATACTATTTTAAGATTGTAGTATGAATTAATGATTATTTTATAATGTATGCAAAAACTTTAACATTAGTAGGCACATATATGTGTATGCACATAGACTTCATCTATGTACATACACATACTTGTGACATACCTTATTTTGTTTTTAGTACATTTTTTTAAATGCAAAATGCTTATGATGAAAAGTATATAATAGTCATAAGAATGATATGGTTGATTGTAGAATTACTCTGATGCCGTATAAATCTAATTTATGTTTAGAGAGTAAAATAGAATCAAACTCTTCTATTGAAACATGAGTGAAAGAATATTCTAAACAGAATAGTGAAACCTTAGTTGACTAGAGAACCTTACAATAGATGCTACTAGAGGGTAGATAGTTGTTATGTGATGTTTAGAAGAAAGTTACCTTCTGGGATGGGTGCCGAAATGGAGTTCAAAGAGTATAGGTTTTCTTTTCTATAACCTATTGTTTGTTGTTGTTGCAACACATCTCTTATGCTTGGTGAAGAAATTTAGTTCATTATGTATGTATGAACTTTGTTATTTCACTCTCTGTCATTCCTAGCATAGATCTTGCATTTTCTTTTCTAGCTTGTAGATAGACATTTCATGTTGATGAATGGGCACACACAGATTCCACCTTGCAAATTTTTCTCTTGCTAAACTTTTTGTGCAGGGTCAGGAATTCTTCAAGTTGAAATAATACCAAGGAAGCATAAGGTTCATGGTTGGGCGATAAAGCACTTCAACCATGTTCTCACCCACTGGTGGAGGTGAGAGTCCAAGAAGAACCTTAGTTATTCACAAGACTATTATAGTCTAAGATGTAACTTGATGTAATTCATTCATGTACTTGATGAAAAGTGTACAATGTAAAGACTTTGTGGCTTTAGGAGCCAAGTCAAACCTGATATTATAATTTGACTTTTGAAGTGAATATATAAATATTTGAATAATTTTAAATGGACATAAGTAGCTATGATTGACTTTAGCCACTAGTTATATCTTTTTAGTTTGAAGTATATTCATGTGTCATTTTCAATAATATTAATTAAGTAATAATTTCAAATGGTTTATTACAAAGTTCCAAAAGTAGGAAAAATACTCCTGAAGTTTTGTATGTTGATTGACTAAAACATAATATTTTAAGTGTAAGTTAAATGTGTGATAAAGGGTGTGATAAAGGTTATAAGCTATATTTTAATTTTGAAGGATGTGAAATCAGGAAATCAAGTACCAAAGAATTGACTGCTAAAGGAAGAAGGACATATAGTGACATATCATGTCAATGAGATAAATGGACAAAACAACTTTATTGTGAAAAAGGAAGAAATTTTCCTTTGGCTTAGAAGATTGGGACACATTAATTTTGATGGAATTATGAATATTAGCTCAAGAGGAATGGTCTAAGATAACCCAAAGATTAAGAAGTTTGAATCTAATAGTTGCAAACCACATCATGAAGGAAAATATATATATATATATTTCCTACTAAGGAGTATTCTACCAAAACCCCTTTTGATCTAATTCATACCAAATTTTGTAAACCAATAAGGAAAAAAAGTCTACAAGGTAACAAGTATTTCATGATGCTTATTAATGATTATACTAGAATTTCTTGGAATACTTTTCTAAAAGAAAAGTGAAAAGAATTTGAGAAGTTCAAGCATTAAAGACACTATTTGAGAATGAAACTAGAAGAACAATCAAATCTTTTGACATCAAATAGAGCTAGAGAATTCACTTCTGACTTTTATGGTGAATTCTATGAAGAACATGGAATCTAGAGGCAATTTTATGCTCTTAGGACTCTATAAAAAAATGGAGTTGTAGAAAGAAAGAACCAAACTATATAGGAGATGGAAATAATGATGTTGAGTCAAGAAAGTCTTCTTGATATGTACTGGAGAGAAGAAGTTCAGAATGTAGCAAATATCTTGAACAGAGCTTAAATCATATGAAAGATTGATAAAACACCATATAATTTATGGAGGGGAAGACCAACCTCAATAAGACATCTCAAAATATTTGGAAGAAAATTACAAATCAAAAGGGATGAAGAAAATTTGGGTAAGTTTGATTCCAGATTTGATGAAGGTATTTTCCTTGGTTAATCTCTGACAAGTAAAGCATATGGGTGTTATAACAAAAGGTTGAAGAAGAATTTATAAAGTGTAAATGTGAGAGTTCATAAATAAATTTATTCTACTAGTACTCTAGAAGTAGAACATGTTGAATAACCAATCCACAATAGTTGTGAAGATTCATAATTTGTTAAGAAAACTTTAGCAAAGTATGTTAAGAAGAATCACTCTGATTATCAGATTATAAAAGATGGAGATAGTGGACTTCAGACCTGGAAGAGAATTGAGAAGGGAAATGAGAAAGTACATTTTTCTCTCCTATCATAGATAGAACCAAAGTCTTACAAATAAGCAAGAAAAGAGATAGGATGAGTTAAAGTCACAGGGGAAGAATTAAACCAAATCAAGAAAAATGAAACTTGGGAACTAGTCCCAAGACCCAAAGGAAAAAATGTGATTGGAACAATTTTTTTTTAATAATAAGCTAAATGAAGATGGTGAAGTGAACTAGAATAAGGGTAGACTTTTTGGTAAAGGATATTCTTAGGTTAAAGGTGTTGATTTTGAATAGACGCTTGTTTTGATAGGAAGACTAGAACCAATCAGGATGTTTTTGGCTCTCTCAGCATTCAAGAATTTCATGGATTTTATGTCAACATTTCTAAATGGATAGCTAGAAGAAGAAATATAAATAACTAGAAGGGTTTCAATATTCTGATAATATGGATTATGTGTATAGATTGAAGAATGCTCTATATAGACTCAAAAAAGCTCCTAGAGCTTGGTATTCAAGATTGGATGGATACTTGTAACTACAAGGATTCTAGAGAGGAAGTGCAAATAGCAATTTGTACATAAAAAATGAAGGTAATCATGTGTTGATAATTATGGTCTACATAAATGATATCATTTTTCACAGTAACAATGATGACATGTGCAAAGTGTTTCAAAAGTCAATGTAAAGTGAGTTTGAAATGCTAATCTAGGTGAATCATCTTTCTTTCTTGATTTGTAGATTATAAAATCAGATAAAGGAATATTCATTTCCCAAAACAAGTACTTAAAGGAGATGCTAAGTAAGTTTAGGATGGAATACTGCAAATCGGTGTGTACACCTATGGTTATCAGATGTAAACTGATTATTCACTAAAACTCGTTAACTTTGAAAATTCAAACATCCATTCAAAGCATCATATTTAACTTTCACTAAATGAAAGGAACATACTAGGATGGGGCTGAATCAATATTTACTAAAACTCATTAGCTTTGACCATTGAAACATCCATTAAAAGCATCATATTTAACTTGCAGTAAATAAAAGGAAAATATAAACCATGCATCACATCAAGAAACACAAGAACACTAAATTTACGTGGAAAACCCTTGAAAGGGTAAAACCATAGTGAGGATTAGCTCACAATATATTATAACTAGTTACAATATTTGATACAAACTAATGGAATCACTATCTAAGGAATCAAGGTCCAAAATGAGAGAATGACTCACTATCAGTGGTTCTCTTCCAAGGGCTCACTACCTAGAATAGAAAGAGATAGAAGAAAGGGTGGTTCACTACCAAAATGAACTACTAACAATGCATTGGATATATGGTAAAGATATAGTTCCACTGAAGCTTAGAAAACTGGCTTAACACACTTCATACTTCACCATAATTATACTTCACACTTCTCTCTACACTACATCTCACACAAACACTTAATTAGCTCACATCTCACATACTCACACAATGAATTAACCTTATATATATCACAACAAAAAAAACAAAAATTAGGTCAAACTAATTAGATGTACTGTACATTCTCATATCTTGTTGGCCCAAAATATAAACACACACCTTGGAAAATTAAAAAAAATCACACCAAAAAATTAGATTGGAATGACCCATAATCACTCCTATGATATTGCTCCATACACAATTTAACTCTACACAACCCAAAAACTTCAGGTCACCACTACTAGTAAAACAATAATACAATGAACCAATAATTCACTCACAAATTGATATGCAGACCATAAAAACACTTACCACTTGGATGACACACACTACTGACATCCTCAAACACTTATTTAGAACCACATAGAAAAATATTCATTTGCGGTGGAATGCAAGGCATTCCAACACACACTATGGCATAGTAACTCTATCATTTCTAGAGTTGATACTCTGTCAACATTATCTTTGACTAAAAAAGACATCAAGTCATGAAAATTTGGATTTAGCCACCCTTAACATGCACCAAAACTACCTCAAAAATAAATAATAAGGTTCTTCATAGTGAAGCAATGCAAACCACAAAAATGGTTCATTAAACATTGAAAATTCTACACTGAGACTTAGGAAAATCTGCAAAATATGTGGTCTTCTATGGACCAGCACTTCCATATCTCTATAATGGTTTCCATTAATAAAAGAACCATACATTGTTATTCTCATAAATCTTCAACAATCTCCCCACACTACATCATCATGCTCATGTTTCCAACAACCCAAGTCTTCAACACAAACTGCAGAAGAGGGTAGTTGGAGAAAAAAGATGGAATAAGCTAAAAGTTGGAGGTGCGCACAGATTCCACATGCCATATAAGCACAACCCACAAAGCATTAAAACTTCCCAAATGGGGATCCAACCAATCATGTAGTAGGGTTAAGTTGCAATACAAGAGTCCAACGCTAAGGTGAACTATCTTGACCAAGGATGCAAAACCAAGAGACCACACCAAATAATAGGTTGGGAGAAAGTTGGGTAATACTCAAACTACCACTAGAGGCATTACACATAAGAGAAAAATGAAACCCAAGTCCTACAGAATAAAAACTTGATTTCTCAAAAATAGGGCCTCATATATGGGGAGAGTCATTGTTAGCTAAGCATGTTAGTGTGAGGTAGTTAGCAGGATCTAATTGGAGCAGATGTAACAATACAACATATAAATCACACACAATATTTACCAACATGTCTAAAAAAAATTTTCCCTCTCTATACCAATGTGAGAGTTAGTAGGAGTGTGAGAGTTGGTAGGAGTGCGAGAGTTGGTAGGAGTTTATTTACGAGTTGGAAATTTGGGAAGCTCAAAAACCAAAAGCAAAGCTACCACATCACATGCTTGTGCAACATAGAGTGGAATATGGAGAGAAATGGCACTCAAAGAAGAATGAAGCTACCACATGTTTAAGACTAGGGTAGTGGGGAATAACACATGGAGGACCCACCAAGAAAAACAACCAAACATGCAACAAAAAAGTACTTAAGAAGTGCCAGCAATCTCAGCCAACAAAAAATTCACATATGGAAGACTCTAGAAGAGGGAAACTGGAGAAAAAATATGGAACAAGGATAAGTTCTAGATGTGCACATGGATTGCATGTGGCATTGAAGCATAACCCACAAAGCACTAGGACTTCCCACATGGGGAGCCAGCCAATCGTGCAACAAGGCTATGTTACAATACAAGAGTCCAACACCAAGGTGTGTTATCTTGACTCAAGGATGAGGGACCAAGGGGCCATACCAAACAATAGGCTAGGAGTAAGTTGGGTAATACTCCAACTACCACCAACAGTATTGCACACAAGTGGAAACTAGAAACTCGGGTCCTATAGAATAAAAAGCTTAGTTTCTTAAAATAGGGCCTCTTGTGTAGGGAGAGAATCATTCTTAGCCAAGCACACTAGTGTGGGGTGGTTAGCAATGTCTGATCGGAGTAATTGTAATGACCCAGTAGCTAAATCACACACCATGTTTTCCAACTTGTCTACAACTTTTTTTCCCTCTCTATAGTAATGTGAGAGTTGGTAGGAGTCAAAATATTAGAATACTTTTAGTCCTTATTTCAGTATGATGTGTAGCAGCCAACTAATTATATTTTTGTACTTCCATGCATTAATTATTTTCATGGAATCCCCCTTAATCCAAATATGTTTGATACCTAATGAATTGGTTAGTTTCAAACCTGCAAGTAGTGCTTGTGCCTCAAATTTATTGTTTGTACCATTTGGACTCTTTACCGCAAGGGAAAAAATAATTATTCCTATATGATTCCTCAAGACACAACCAACTCTAGAAGCTCCAAGATTCCTATGGGAGGCATTGTCAAAATTAATTTTTACCATACCCATTAGAGGAAGTGACCACACCACATTGTTATAGTTAGGTTTTGGTTTTGCTATCCATTTTCCTAGATTAGGGGGTGAATCAATTCCCATTGAGAAGATAGATTTGTATCCATGTTTAAAAACATTTTGTGTGCTACTTGATTTATACACATTAGATATTAATAGCTCAGATATTAGTTTTTCAATGTTGAATATTATGGCTCCAACTAGATGGTGTTCTAATGTTTCTTTCCCACCATATGCGCCATATTACAATTAAGGGGTTGACAATCCAAATTGAGGAAAATAAGGAGTCTTTATTCATGAGCGGTCATGAGGAAAAGAATACTAATAGTGATTCTTGAAGGGGTGTAGCCTAGTTTAGTTTCTTTTGGAGCCATGTCCAACATTGGTTTGAGAATTTACACATTACTAAAAGATGATCTATGTCCTATTCATGTTGGCCACATAATATGTAGTTGAATGGGGTAAAAATACTTAGTCTTACCAACCTCTCTTAGGTGAGTATATGTTTATTTAATGCCAATAGGAAAACAAGCCAACTTTTGGAAGAATTGTAGTGTTCCAACATAATTTGTGGGGCCAATTCATTGATTCGGTATTTCCTTTTTGAATGATTGAAGAACTTATTGTAAGATGAATTTGTAGTTACCTAACTTGGAAGGGTCCTAAGTGAGGTTATTAGGTTCCATAGAAAAGAATATTTGGCACTACTAGAGGAGGTCTAACAATTGAGACTTTTCATTTTTGGGAAGTTGCAATCAACAATTTTTTTTCATTTGACATTTGAGAGAAGGTTATGTTTAGACATAATGTAATATTTTACTTTTGGACCCCAATGTCACTTTAAATATATTGTCACTTCCTCTAGTCCTTTGATTTTAGATAATGGGGTATGTACAGGATCATCAAGGAAAAAACAGGCCCTTAAGTAGCAAAAAATTTAGAAAAATCAGAGCTAGGTAACTTGACATAGAAATTTGAATAAGTTTTCTATATTATTTCAAAATTATATAAGAATAGAATCTAGAGAAAATTGAATGTAGTTACTAAACTACTAGGTTTATTTAAAATATATATATATATATATGGTAAAAATTTGAAATTTCAATGCAGTAGTACTTAAATTTCAGGAAAAAAATAAGAAGTAGGTGTCTGTCTGACCACCCTAACCACAATAAAATGATAAAAAAAAATTTATGAGATTTTAGATATAAGTAGAGGACTCATGTCCTAATGTTATGCATATTTTTTTATAATTTCTTTCCAAATAAATAATTAATTATGATTTTTTATTACAACTTTTAAAAAATATAAAAAGTCATATGTTTGACCACCTTAACTTGGTCAAAACTTCATGAAATTCATTTTTTTAAAATCCTATAGTATGTGAAGCATATAATTGGACGCATGTTTTGAATTCAAAAAATGTGATACCATTTGAAAGCTATAGATGTTTTTCAATCAGCCTATGAATCAGGACTTTAGTCATAATTTAAATAGAAAATGAATAATAATTATTTATTAAATTCAAAGTAAAGAATAATTTATATTGGTGAAAATTTGAGAATCCCCTTTAAAAACCCTTTTTGTTTCATCAATTTTGGGTAAAAAAAATTGTCAGACACATACCCATCATATAACCACTTTTTGGCCCATCATGATCCTGCACATACCCAATGGTAGAAAGCCATTCCAAGAGTCTTC
This sequence comes from Sequoia sempervirens, assembly GCA_007258455.2. NCBI lineage: Eukaryota > Viridiplantae > Streptophyta > Pinopsida > Cupressales > Cupressaceae > Sequoia > Sequoia sempervirens. The sequence continues at coordinate 23,708 of VDFB02082424.1, forward strand.
CCAAAACATAGCTTTTTCTCCATTGTTATGGACCACGTTAAATGTGGGGTGATCACTTTTCTATAGGTTATGGTAAAGTTCCACAATATTTATCCCTCTGGGGGATTTGACATTGTAAAAATACATTCTAGGATTGTGGAGTCCATGTATTTATTTTGCATGATTTTGGTTCATTTAGAGTGTGGCTTTCCAAAGAAATTCCACATTATTTTGGTTCTGAGAGCTAGGTTTCTTACTTCTAAGTTGTGTAGACCTACTCCTCCATGTTTTTTTTCTTCACATATTTTATTCCATGATAAGAGAAACAACGAAACACAAAGATTAGGAACATGCACAATGAAGACAGATTGCATACTCAACCCATATATTAGACAGATAAGGAGATGTACATATAAAGGAGATCAAACAAGCATGAGGTGTTGAAGAAAATTGAAACCTCTCTCAGACTCCCAAATAACAAAGCATGCCTCTCCAAACTTGCAAATAACCAAGCATGACGTGGACACCAAGTGTCAAAGATGCCAATGAGGTGGAGCTCCATAATGATTGCCTAAGTAGGCTTAAGTTAGCCTATGAACATGAAAAGATAATGTAACACTAACACATGATACTAGTGAGACTTTAATCTTTTTCTTGTTGTTCATGTTCCCTTGCCAGAGGAATTTTCTGATGCATTTTTCAATGCCCCTTTGCACTACTTATTTTATTTATTTGAGATCATTTTTAAAATATTTATAAGATATAATTTTAATCAAAAATATATATCAAGTCAAATTCAAAAATTATCAATAACAAAATGAAGATAGTGATTTAAATTTAATAAAATATTATATTTAGTTTGATAATCGTAAAACAATATTAATAGATAAAATCTAGGATTTTCTATTTTATTATATTGTGAAAATTGTGCCTTTGTTAGTATGATTATAAGAGATTTTGTGTTGGATCTTTGTCTTGTCAAAAGATAAGTTTACAAGTTAAATTTGTAATTATAGGTTTGTACCTATACTTTTGTCATGACAATTTGTAGGATTTTATTTTGTAGCTTCAATTGATGCATAGTTATTTTCTTTACTTATTTTAAAAGGTTGGGGTTAGTAGTATTAATAATTACTTTGTTAGGTTATTGTTTCTAATTATAGGTTTGTATCTATACTTTACACTTGTCATGACAATTTTTAGGATTTTGTTTTGTACCTTCAATTGATGCATAGTTATTTGCTTTATTTCTTTTCAATTCAAAGGTTGGGGACTAGTAGTACTAATAAGTACTTTGTTAGGTCATTGTACATGTCACAACAAGGGTAGTGTGGTTTGATGAACTCCTTCAAATTGAACAATATGAAAAATAATAGTCAATCCCTTAAAATCCAAATTCTTCTTTTTTTAATTGTATTATACTAAATTTGTCAATATTAATTACTTTCTAGAATATCTATGGTTATCTTATTCAAATGATTAGTGGATGATTAGAGTAAATTTATTAAATATTTTAAATACTAACATCTAATTGCATCAAAAGTGTATTTAATTGCATCTGGAGTCTCAGTCCCCTTCCCCCACCCATTCCTATGAGTTGCTTGCATCGCAGGATGATGCCTGGTGTGATCCTTTGCTTCCACTTACCGGACATTAGGAATTCACCTGGATTTTATTATTAATTTGGTTGAATAATATATTATTAGAAGTGTTCATATTTTTGTGCTTTTCATCCTCCCTTCACTTGAAACGCTCATAAAAATATTTATTTATGATATTTTATTTTATTTTATATTTTTATTTTATTAAATATTATGTTTAAATTTAGAAAAAGTGAAAGTATTTAAATTAAGTACAAAGTAGTTGATTTGTGAATTTACATAAAAAGTAATAAATTGAATTTTAAAAATATATATTTATTTCAAATGTTATTAATACTATAAATTATACAAATTTCTACATCACATAGTATTTTTTATTTAATTTTATTTATTAATTTTATTAAATAATATATTATTAAATTTTTTATTTTTATTTACCTTCCATCCTTATTAACAAAGCATTTATTTTTTGCTAGAAAATAGACAAGATGCTTAATATATATTATATATAAATTTAGAAAAATGAAGTATTCAAATCATTTTGATTTTTGTTAGTAAAGATTAATTATATTATGAAATTATATGTAGACAATAAGTTAAATTAAAAAAATATATTAATTAATAAAGTTTATTGATTTATTTATTACATATATTTGTAATTTATATGAATTATTTCTTATTTTAGTAGATTTGCTTATTGTTTTTAAAAATTTTAAAATTAAAAAATGATTTTCAAATATTAAATAAGGATTAGTATAACTTTTGTAATAAATTTTAATCTTATTAATTTTTTATTATGTTTTAAATGTTAAGCTCAGCTATTAAATATTAAATTATAAGATAAACAAAACAATTTAAAAAATGAAATAGATTCATACGATAATAAAGGTTAGATAAAAATTTTGAACAAGAGAACAAAGGAAACTTTGACAATTTGAAATCATCTAATATTTGCACTTTTCCAAAAATATATATGATTCTTAAGATAATTAAGTAACATCATAAAATAAAATAAAAATGATAGAGATTTTCTTATAAAGGTTTTAAGATTTTATGAATAGGAAATGGATGTAAATCCATGTCTATAATCAACATGCAAGATGAATAACATTAACATTCATCATTATTTTGGTTGAAATTCTTTTATGAGAAAATATTTTAGGAAAAAATATCTCACTTAAAACATTAAATTGGCCTAAAGCATGGTACAAGAATGAATTTTAATTCTTTTTAATTTGCAAATTCATTAAATATGTACAGTTGTGATAAATACAACTACTAGCATCTAACACATGCAAGATGATTACTATATTCTAACTAACTAATGAGATGACTTGTAAAGCACTTTCATCCACACCTTTATTTAATATTACATATAACCAACTTACAATGCTTGTGCACTTAACTAATGCTAGCTACTACATAGCATAATGGGCTTCATAACATTTCCTTCCCCTTTAAAATATTTTTTTCCTTGATGCATTTGTCCAACATAACCTTAGGTTTAAAAATATGTGTCACTCCTTGTATAATGTTGGTAGCACTATTGGGAATAAAGTACCAACCCCCATCACTTTATTTAGGTAATACATGAAAAAATAGGTGGATCTAAGAAGAAGATGGAAGTTTCAACTTGTATGCCACCTCACCAATGTGTTAGATCACTTGGTAAGGGCCATAGAACTTTGGACCTAACTTATGGTTCCACTTACCCCATAATGACATCTACTTATAGCTAGAGATGTAAGAAAATTCAATCACCAATGGAAAAGGTACACTCTATCTAATATAAGCCTACCTATTGCTTCATGCGATTTTGTGATAATTCTATATTGGCCTTAAGGAGCCAAGAAATTTTCTTGCACTTGGCTAAAGTATAGTCAATTGTACTACAACCTTGAAAGAACCTAGAATATAAGTATCCAAGGAAGGTAGGAAAATACCATAGAGTGGCTCATATGGTGTTATCTTGGAAGCACTATGATATAAGTAGTATTATACCAACAATTAGCTTGAGAGGTAATCAATTGGCCCATTGTCGCTATTGATAAGACACAAAAAATTCTAGTAAGAATCAAAGAATATGTTAACAATATCTATTTGGCCATCAATTTCAAGATGATAATTCAAACTCGTTCAAATTGGTTTGCCAAAACTTAAATAGTTCTTATTATAAATTTTAGTAAAAGTAGAATCATGATCACCGATAATGGAGCAAGCTATCTCATGGAGTTTGAAGAAAAAATAAAAGAAGTTTTGAGTGACCACAACAATGATGTAAGCATAGGTTAATACAAGTGAATGGACATATTTGTTCAAGTAGTCCATAATAACTACAATGGTGTATTTACCTCCTATCACTACAAGCCTCATAAATAAATTCATATAAATATATTCAAAGGCTTATCTAGAATACTAAGTGGTTATAGAAATCTTGGGGCTTTTATATTCTCTCCTCTATTCTACTAAAATCCATCACATTTAGCTACAAAATATTTGTATCCTACTTAAGGCCATATAAAAATGAATTACATTTCATTCTCTCATGGGTCTTCAAAAATATTTTAAAAGACATACAATAGCGAAGCAATGAAATCACAGAAATAACTAAGGGTTGAGCCAAAATTAGGAATTAAATAAATATAATATGTTGGGACCCCAAAATTTTGCGTTTCATGTTGTTTTTTTTTACCTTGTGGCTTACAATCTTATTTCCATAACCCATTATTGATAACCAATCTAAGAAAATATGTCTGGGTTTGTTTCTTAGGGTATGCTTGCGATTGTTTAATTTTTGACCCTTTTGGTCCTTTTTCAAGTACCCAAGTATAGATTTTCCAAGCCTTACAATTTTTTCTCATCCAAGTTTTATCTTCGCCTTGTTATGAAGTTTAATAGGTGTTTGTATTTCAAGTTTAGTGGAGTTTGGATTAAAGTTATTCAAGTTATGATGTTGATTTTTCACCCCTATCTAGACATTGTGGCACTTTTGGAGTGACCTTGATCCCTATTGGATCATTGTGATTCCCTATCAAATTTGTTTCCCCAATAGGCTATTTATTCATGCTATTATATAACTTTTAGATTGTCTAGTTTTGATAGGATCTATCCATTTCCTTGTGCTCCTAAATTCCCTCCAATGACCTATTATTGTGGAACTTTGCATGATATGTGTATGTTGTCGACATACCCCTTGAAATCCCACAATTCCCTATTCACTTATTTTTTGCAACCATTCCAAATATTTGAAAAAATAAAAAGTGTTATGGTGGTTTTCTTGTAGGTCCTATGGGCCAATCAATTAGTGTTAGGTGTCATACACAACTTGAACCTAATATTGCACCAAAATATCAAATTTTGGCTTGTATAAAAATTGTTAAAAAAATAATTATCTTTTAGAAGAAGGGTCAAAAGGGTAGATCTCAAGTTTAAATATGGATAAAATTGAGTAAAAATGACCAAGCTATGCTCTTAAAAAATTTATGGGATCTATATTGGATTTCACAAATGATGGGAAGGCTAAGTCTCCCAAGAAAGGTTGATGTTTGTGGGGATTTCCAACTAAACTAGATGGAGACCAAAAGGTGAAGTTAAAATATCACCTACTTCTTCACAAAACCTGTTGAAATTAAATTAGCTAAGTATATTTCAACATATTCAAATGTCCTCAATTTTTTCATAAAATTCATTTAGCTCCTTGATTCTAATAGAAATAAAAATGTTTGATTTTGTGGGGATTTCCAAATAAACCACATAAAAAGAAAAATATAAAATTTGATTGGAAGTGAAATTCCTATAAGTTTGATAAGAAGTAATATTTTTACAAGGGACTTGATAACAACCAATTTATCAAAGTTCTCACTTATCCTGGACAACTTTTTGATATAACCAATAGTAGATTGAAGTGGACCCAAAAGATCAAAAATAGAAAGATGAAAACTATGCAGGAATGAGTTGTTTAACTAGTCCTAGGTCATATGATTGTGGATATTCCACTTGTTCTCATTGCACTTACAAAACCCAATAAAGGTAAAATTAAACGGTAATGGTGACCCGAGTGGGATATAAAAAGACTCAATATTTTCATAACCACTTTAAGGATTTTTTACCACATGAACCCTGGTGGAACCCAAAAAAATTCATGTTCCACTGGTCTAAATGTCTTCACTTGGATAGCTTCTAGTTTTGAAATGCTACAAGGGTTTAGGGTTTTATGCTACTTGGTGGGTTTTAGTTAGCATATTTCTTTTCTCCTTAATCCTTCTTCTTTGGTCTAATTCTCTATTGACTTGCTATGGTCAGTCTCTAGTCAGTCTAAAAACAACTTAAGCCTTTTGCACATGTGTATCAACCAACCCCTTATACCTAAGGTTTCCCTGTTTACCTGTCGCATAGTACTTCATATTTTTTTTGGTCCAAGGTTAATATTTTATAAGGTTGAAAATTGGAAATTTTTGGCCTTTACATCCTTTGTTAAAAATGGTCTTAATTCCTTTTATGGCTTTGTCCCTCATTCTCCCTAGGCAGCCCCTTTTTTAAGAACAACCTTTTATGCATGTGCTCAAATGTTGCCACTTAAAGTTTTCATATCGCTCATCACTGAAACCTTTTGGCTCACCAATTTCACTTTCACAATGAGTGATGAGCCAATTTTTACTTCTCATCACACATCACTGTAATCTTTTGGCCTTCTAATTTAACTTCAATGACGCACGATGGCTTGTGTTGTCCCTTTCATCGCTATGGTCCTTTGCATCGTACAAAATATTTTTTCGTTGATTTCATTTGAGCGATGGGAGGTAGGAAATCATGGGCTGTGATTGTGCCTCTTGTCAGCATCTGCTGTCATCTCCCATATCACCCATCATTGAAAGCCTTTCATTCCCAAATCAACTACAGTGATAAGCGATGGACTAAGGCAAGCTCTTTGCATCACTGAGGAACTCTACATCGTCAAAGTATAACTATAACTTTGAAACATTACTGTAGTGTAGAAAAATGTATCCCTTTACATTTTCACACTTGTTTGGGCCCTTGTGAACTAGATGGACTTAATTGTGCCTTAATTAGGGTGTTGTAAAGTGTACCTTTACACTTTCACACTAATCTAGGTTTTTTATTAATTAATTTGTCTTCTTTATGCTTTAATTAGCCTTATTTTTCATCCACAAGCATTAATTAATAAATCTTTTTGAGATAATCGCGACATTTATCAACATCCAATTATAAGTCATGTGTTTTTGGATTGTATGGCCAAGATTTATTGATCTAGACTCATACACCACCTCGGGCATATGGGTCCCACCTAAGTTTCAAGGCCCCAATCTAAATTTCACACTAAGCTAAACCTTTCTTGAAAAATGTGTCCTAAACTTAGCCTAATGGGACTCATATGCCCCAACTGGTGTATGATTCTTGCTTAGCTTAGACCTAAATTAAATTCAAATTCTTGGTGGGATTTTATTCTCCTAGATCTATGTTGGCTAGTAGTGTTGTAATTTCAAGAAATTTGGCATAAACAAGTATAAATACAAGGTTATTTCACTCTTTTTTCTCCTAACAAGAAATCAAGTGACCTAGCAAGTTGAATAAGCATCCTCATAGAAAAATTGAGTTCACAAGAGCATTCAAGAGCTGATTATCAAGCACTTTGGAGAATTATTCAAGTTTTAAGCATCATTTCAAAGTCATCATGCATCATGCTTATTTTTGAGCTAACATTTGTGATGTAGGGTTTTATGATTCAAGCAAGCATTCAATTAAAGACCCATATCATTCAAGTAAGATTCAAGATCCACATTCATGCTAGCCCTTTCTGACATGTTTGCAGCATCTTGTTCAAGGGTTTGGTGAGTTGCAACATTTAATATTTCTTCATTCATCATTCCTCCTTTCCGTTTCATTTCATTACAAGGTTTGATTACCAAAATGGGGTTCGACCAAGGAAAACCCCTATCCACTAAAAAAACAACATTTTTCCTCTCATTAGTGTGTGATTTGTAGACCTGGGTTGAAGATACATTGAAGAGAAAGATTGGAATAATTTTTCAAGTTGTCAAAGTTTTTGCATTGTTTACAAGATCACTAAAAGACACCTACAAAACAAAACTGAGCATCTGAAATCTAGAAATCAGGATTGGAAGAAAGAGCGGAGATTGAAGAGTAGATTCAGATCTTGATCCTTCAAAGAAGCTAAGCAAGACTGATACGCCACTTGTGGCATATGAGTCTTAGTGAATTTTCTAGATTTCAAAAGTTCTAGATCAACCACTACCAGATTTTTGTTCCTACCCAGAAACCCTAGCTATCCTAAGAAGTTCGAATCTACAAACAAAAAAAATTATCAATCTTTTAGAAAAAAGAATAAAATCATTCTTCAACTAAATCCCCCTCAACAAAAAAATCAACATGTTGATACCCAAGTGGTTGCTATAAGGAAGACTACTCCTTTCACATTTGGGGATTCGACTAGGTAATTCCCTCTCTTACCTGATACCCTTCATAATACAATGTCACAACTTTTAGAATAGAAATGATCACCTTGCCTCTTGTTAAAACTCTCATTCCTAATAAGCCTTTACCTCTGAACTTTTAAAGATATAATTCTTATTGCCATTATCAGTGAAAAATGGACACGACATGGAACATTGTAAGTTTCTTAAACATCTTGTGCAAGACCTCATTCATTCTGGTCGGCTTTAAATTAGAGGCATTAATGATCAAGGAAATAAGTTTGTCACTCCTCCCAACGAAAAATTGCAAATCTTTACCGACCCTATGCCAAAACATAATATTTCATTTTTCAAATCTAGTGAAACTATAAAGAATGATGTGATGAATGTTGACACAAATTATGACAACATGGATACTATTGAACAAGATCTTATGGATACTAGTGCTATGGATATGGATACTATTAAAAAGGGTTTAATTGCATTGATCGAAACTCAACCTCATAAGGGCCAAACTAAAAATCCACTTGACATTGAATTTTCATCTACGGATATTATTCTAAATGCATCGGACGGTCCTCTTTACATAGCCGATCGAATCAATGAAAATCCCACTAATGGGATATTAATTGATCTCATTTGTGGAGAGAATTTTATCACTAAAGAATTCTTACTCATGCATGAACTCCATCAAGAAACCTATGATAAACCAAAAGCATGGATAAATATGTATAATGGTTTTGTTTTCCCTACGATGGGATCAATTACTCTTCCTTTACAAATAGGACCAAAGAAATTAGATGTCTCATTCTCTATCATCTCAACATTGGGCCAATTCCATGTGAAGCTTGGGTACCCATGGCTATGCTCCATGGAAGTTGTCCCATCTTTTGTGCTTAAATGCTTAAATTTTTCCTTTGACAATGAAATCTTTACTGTGCACCATAGTGGCTTTAACCCTTTGTCTTCCTATGGGAAATTTTCATTAGATTTCTATTGGCCTAAGCCTATGGGGAACCTATTAAACCTCAAAAAGACTTCTTTTTCAAATTCTATCGAAAGTTTAAGGTGAAATGTATAGCAAAATTATTCCTTACAAACATGCCTCAACCTATGATTGAGCCTACTATCCTTGACAAAACCATGATTGAACCTAAAGACATTCCAAACAACCAAGATCAACCTAAGAAATATCCTTCACCTATCTCCTATAAAATACCAAGAGACAATGAAAAAAATCTCATCATGCCTCCTAAGATAAAACAATTTTACAAAGCTAAAGAGAAAGTGTTTGAACAACCTCCCATAGTTCCTTCCGATCCTCCCCTTAGGGAAGAAACGAAACCTATGGTTAATAAACTTGCTCCTACAAAAACACAACTTGACAATGGTACTAAAAGAAATAGAAATGATAGAGAGCATAAGCATAGACATTATGCTCTTGCTTAGAGACTAAAAAAAGAAACAAACAAAGAAAATCAAAATCCAAACCTGATTGGAGTAATACACGATGAATCTCCCTCTTCACTACAACAAAAAGATCCTATATCGTAACCACAACAGGAGATAAATCCTTCTTTAGACATTACCATTCAACCTCTTGTTGTGATTAATTTAAATGATGATGATGAGGTTGCTAAAATTGATGAAGAAGTGCATAACAAATTGAATATATTATTTTCCTCTTCTATGATCTTAAATTATAATTCTCCTAGGAAGAATGTTGAACTTGGTGATGACCCTAGTTCGAAACTTCCAATTGTCCCTTTAGCTAGTTTTCTGCCTTCTATATATGATGAACATGATTGGGATGCAGACAACTTGCTCATAGGTTGAATCACATGTGCCTTACTAGTCTTTTGCATTATTATTTTTTTCATGTTTTGTATGTGACTGCATGTGTGTACTGTGATCCCCTGTGATTTTCTATTTGATGTCTCTCTCTCTCTCTTTGAGACATTCCTCTATTTCTACCTACATTCCTCTCTATGTTGTAAACCCTTTATCTTTCTCATTTGTCTTGTGTTTTCCTTTTGGGGATGACACAAGCTGTCGATACATTCATGTCTTGTATTTTCCTTTTAGGGATGACACAAGCTATCGATACATTCATGTCTCTTCCATTTTTATCTAAAATATTTTGCATTTATCTTTCTTTTTCTTGTGTTCTCATTTTGGATATGAAACAACCCCTCGAGACATTTAGGTGTCTTCCATGTTGACCCGAAAGGTTTTTCTTTGTTTTCCCTCTCTTTGTGTCATTCTTCTTCCATGAGTATTTGGGGAATGATGATAGTTCTGATCTCTCTTAAAATTATTATAGAAAGAACATGTTGACCCCAAATCCATGGATCCCTCATGTGTTTGGAGTTTCATTTTGGGGGAAACCCCTTCCTTTTCATGATGTAGATTTATTTGGAAACATATGAATTGGCATAGGGATTTTAAAATAAGCTCTCATGTCTTCTTTATTGTTAGCATTGGTCATTTGCTACTTTAAAGTAATTTCTCATAGCATGGTGTTTAGAAATTTCTTTACCTCACAGTGAGTGTGAGCCACCCTTTTTGGATATTCACCCAATGGACAACCTAAAGTTTTGTTACCTTAGAGTGAGTGTGTGCTTTGGAAAAATGGTTGAGGCTTGATTCACATCATGTTGGACAAACAATCAAGGCTTGATCCACCCCTTTGGATACTCACCCAGTGAACAGCCTGAAGTTTTGTTGTCTTAGAGTGAGCATGTGTTTTGGACAAATAGCTTATATCTAATCCACATTGTGTTGGACAAACAGTCGAGGCTTGATCCACCCCTTTTTCTTTGGTTTTTATTTTATTTTTCTCTTTTCTTTCTTTAGGTATTTGACATTGTATGTTTGTGTATGTTGATGTTGCATATCATACATCTAGTATGTTTCCCTTTGTGCTTATGTTGGTTTGACATAGGATCTTGGATCCTAGGGGCTTGGCTAGCTTCTTTGATATTTTTTATCCTATACCAACAGCATTGGTATGTTTAGACCCCTCTTGATGCGAGTTTGTCTACTTTAGTGTGATTTTGAAGCAAGTTCCTCCTCTCACTAAAATGGGGGTTAAATGTAGTGTAGATAAATGTATCCCTTTACATTTTCACACTTGTTTGGGCCCTCCCTACTAAAATTAGGCTTCTTTAAGCCCTAATTGGTCCTATTTTGCATCCACGAGCCTAGATAATTGCATCTTTTTTAGGATAATATTGACACTTATCAAATAACCAATCATAATTTAAGATTTTGGGTCATTTGTTCCAAATTTCGTGATCTAGGACTCATACACCACCTTGGACATATGATTCCCTCCTAGGTCTTGGGACTTGATTTTGAATTTTACATAAAACTAAACCTTTCTTGAAAAATGTGTCCCAAGCTTAGCCTAATGGGACTCATACACCCCAACTAGCATATGAGTCCAACTTAGCTTAGACCTAATTTGAATTCAAATTCTTTGCAAGATTTTATCCTCCCATAATTGATGTATGCTTATAGTATTGTAATTTCGGTAATTTGGCATAAACAAGTACAAATACAAGATTATTTCACATAATTTCTCCTAATGGTTCAAGATCTAGCAATTTTCATGAGCAAGTGCGATCTAAGTATTCAAGCATTCTAGCATTCAAGATCATTCAAGAGTGATTATCAAGCATTTTGGAGCATTATTCAAGAATCAAGCATCATGTCAAAGTCATCATGCATCATGCTTTTTTTTTATCTAACATTTGTGATGTAGGGTTTTATGATTCAAGAAAGCATTCAAGTCAAGATCCATATCATACAATCAAGAGTCAAGATCCACATTCATGTTAGACATTACGTACAAGATTGCAACCTTTTGTTTAAGGGTTCGGTGAGCTGCAACATTGCATATTTGTTCATTTACCATTCCTCCATTTCATTTTATTTCATTTCAAGGTTTGATTACCAGAACAAGGTTTGACCAAGGAAAACCCATATCCACTAACAAAACAATTTTTTACCCTTTTTGATGTGTGATTTGCAGATTTAGATTGAAGATTCATTGAAGAGCAATATTGGAGAAAAATTTTTAAGGTTGCAAAATTGTCAAAGTTGTCACCTTACTTGTAAGATCAGGGAAAGTCACCTACAAAGTAGAATTCAGTGTTTTAGAACCAAAGATTTGATAAGAGGGAAGCTACAGTAGGTCATTAGAGCATACCAAAGTTTTGGAGCAACCCTAATACTGGGACTAAATTGTCACTTGTGGCATATGAGTCCTAGTATACCTATTTTTAGACTTTTTCTATAGATCCTAATTCAATAGTTCCAAATTCTTGTTTTTTTCCCAGAAACCCTAATTTGGGACTAAATCACACAACCTAGTGTATGAGTCCCATTGAGCATAATTAAATTCATCATTTTTAGGATTTTAGGCCTTCATTCAAGCCTCTGTAGTTTCCAAGTGTGTGCCTTTGTACTTTCTCAATCTTTTATTATGCACTTCTATTTCATAATCTAGGTCGTATAGTTAGGTTTTGCATATCTCTTACATTTCTTGTCTTTCCAAGCCCTATCTTAGTGGTGAACCCCTCTTTGATATTTAATCACACCCTAGGATAGCCATTAGTAAATGTCTTTCCCTTATTCCATCCTTGGATTGAGATCTCTAAGGTTACCTTGAGCGAAACTTGTAGAAAATCGGTGATTGTCTATCCTAAAACATAACAACTAGACTATTTTCGAGGGTTCATCAGCAAGCCTATCATAACATTTTACTTTCTCATTTTATTTCAGATCTAGTTGACTAATATGTTTCCTTATTTCATTTATTTTGTGCAATTATTTGTTGTTGTGGTGAGTTTCATATTGTAAGGGAAGTCCCCTTTGCATCAGGGTATTAAAGCTCTAGGAGAAGGAGACCAAGACTCTATGTTTTTTATAGGTTTGAAAGTGTTTGGATAGCAGCAAGAAAGTTTGAAGAATGTAGGTTCATTGCTTCAGTGGTTCTCAATCGAAGATTATAGGTTCAAGGAGTTGATGTTACAAGAAGAAGGTGGATTGAAGAGTTTTGATTTGTTGTTTTATCAGACCTCCATATCTAATTTGTGAGTTTTCCCAATAGCCCATATGGCTTTATATGATGTATTTTTCATTTTGGTAATGATTTCCATGTAATACAAAGAAAATTTGAATAGTTAACCAATCAAACTTCTTGCATATTTTTGGAACAATTTCATGTAATTCTTGTGTTTCATTCCTGAGCCAAGTGATTATAATTAGAAGAATGATTGGTTTAATAATAATGACATGGTCTATGGACTAATATGTCTTACTATTTTTAAGTATATTTTGCATCATGTAGAGCATATTGAGTACCCTTTCACTTCTTGGACCATCATTCAATAGTTGTATGGAGATATTGAATCTTCATATAAAATTGATGTTTCCTTAGAGAACTAGGCTATTCTGGATGATACTGAGACTTATGTTGTCCCATCTTGTGTGGATGATCAATTCATTGACACTCCATCAAACATCACCTATTACAACTTCATATTCCAAAGATGCTTCTTCAAAAGCCTCCAGTGATTCATTGCAATATAAGATCATTTATGTGTTCTTGATTCAATCCATTGGGACCATTTTATACCAGGAATATCATATTTGTTTGTAGAGTCCCTAATTTAGAATCTAGATGACACTATTAAGGACATACATCTTTTTGAGGGGTACTCTTTTTTCCTTGCATCTATTGCTATTATAGAGTCTAGAGTTTCTTCTTTGAAAGCTTTGAATGACTACTTACAATAGGACATCCATTATCTTCCAGATATAGCTTTGTGGGATGATCTCTTGATAGGATTTTCAAACTTATTTATGGAGACACATATTAGCAATTTGAGAGGCACTATTTATTGTATTCATCTTCTCTTTGACGAAGTTGATTCTTCTTCAATTTTTGTGAGAGATCACTCTAAACCTCTCATTCATGGACATTTTGACATGAGTGTGGATACTTTGGATCATCATTTGGGGAAGATATCTTTAGAAGAGATACTTGAGTCTTTGGCTTGTTCTCTACAGCAGTCTCTAGGAGATTCTGATTTGGCATCTTCAGTAGTGTGGCCTAGAACACTTGATTTAACTGTGGCGGTTTTCAACATCAACATGGGGATACTTGAGTTGACTTCAAAGACTTCATACATCTTGCACTTTCTTCCTACACATTCCTTTCAAGTGTGGGCAGATAACTTGCATATGCTATCAATTTTGTTTCTTCCTAAGGGGAGGAACATTGTTTGAAAATCATGGACCATCTTCTACATCCAGTTTCGGGCATCTAGCATTAGATATCTTTTGAGGGGGGTGCTTTTATGTCCTTCCACTCTATTTTTCTCTCTATTATTGGGGGGTGTACTTCATTCTTGTGGGATGGGGCTTCTTCTTTTATGGTATTTTATATAATGTACATGGGTACCTAACATGACTTCATTTTCTTGGACCCATCATCTTTTGCATTCTCCTAAGTTGCACTTTAGGGGGGTGTAGGTTTTTATTTTCCTAGTGGGTTACTTTATTTTCCCTTAGTCCTTGGTTTTTCCTAGACTTTTATTAAGCTTTCTTAAGATAATAAAGTGAGTTTATTACTAGGAGATAAGTGATGTGTTGTCCCCTTCCTTAAATGGTGGAGCACTTTCCACTTTTGGTGGCATCCTCCACTTTTGATGGTCCATATCCACTTTTTATGGTTGACTCTTGTTGGTTAAATTTTCCACCTACATCATTTCCTTAGTTCTATATAAACCCACTACCTAGCTTGTATTTGCATATTGATTGATCTATTCTTGAATCTTTGCATTGTATCCTTTCAACTTGGAAGCTCTTAATGCAATTTTTCCATATCAACATTGCATAATCTCTTAGAGTCTTGGTTTGCATTCTTTCTATTTTTCAATATATGTATCTTTGATTTTCTCTTAAAAATTTCCTTAGGTTATTCAATGTATTTTAGATTTCTAAAAAAATCCATAATACAAATTTTGGCTTGAAACTAAGTTTCTTGAATGAAATATCATTGGTAATGCCTTAGGTAGACTTGTGACTGTCAAGTGATATCAATAGAGTTTTAAAGTCTATTTAAAAGCACTTGTATCGATTTAGTTATGGATTTTGAAATGTTATCCATATGTTTATAATTATGTTGAATGCTTAGCTGTCAATTAAAGTCTTATGGAAAGATAAATCATATGTTCATATGTATACAAAAGTTTATATACAAAAAGATGATTTTATTAAAATAAATTGTAAGATTCTTGACTATTTTGTGCTTCTTATGAAAATGGGATTAGATATGTATCTATGAAGGTATATACATATGGAACATACATATGTATGTACAAATGCAAATACATCAACAAATAATATCATTTATAATGAATGATAGAACATGACTATTTACATGTAAGAATGCATTTATATATATGTACATATTTATATATGTATAATTGGATATAAATACACATGTATTTGTATATCTAGATAGTATGCATCACTAGTATTGATTTTCTTTTGGAATATAGAAAGAAAATTTGGGCTTTTTGTATTACTATGAATATGTGATCAATTAACCATATTATTATAAAAATTGAATGTAAAATTAAGTTATCGATGACCAGTTTGGGAAAGAGGTGTGTGAATATATGACACATTATTTTAAGAATGTGTTTATTTTATTATTAAACCTTTAGCCAAAGTAATGGAAAATCACTACTTTCTTTGTCAATTTATAGTGTCTATTTATTACAAATCAGTCAAATAGGTCATACTAAGATACATGTTATCTAAAGTTGTATGGAATATTTTTTTATTAGAGCACAACATCAATTCTTGGATGGATTGGTGATCATGGAGAATATTTGGTTCTTCTACCCTCCTAAAGGGTAGGGCCACTTCTAGTTGGAAGGTGTTTGGGAGACCATAGATCTGTGATTGGAGGAAAAGATCTTACATGATTCTCTCCCTCTTGTAGTTGAGATGTCAAAGACTTGGTTATATTACACATGTACAAATACTAAGAGGGGATGTGAATCAATGTTTAAAACTTTTTAATTTAAATCACTACATACATAATACTTTAAAAACATAATTAATGTCAATAAAAGTAATCCACACAAGAGGACATCAGATTTATGTGGAAACATAGAAGGGAAAAACCATGGTGAGAAAAGTTGCTTGGAGGTACTATCCAAATCCAACCTCAAAATAATATAGAGCTTACAATAATTTTGCAAGCACCAACCCACAAGAATTGTAACCTTAAAGGGAGACACCAATCCCCTTGAATTCTGATTTGTAGGCACAAACCTATAGGAGACACCAATCCTCTATGAATTCTAGTTTTTAGCCACTAACCTATAAGAGACACCAATCCCCTATAAAATTTGATTTATAGGCACCAACCTATAGGAGACACCAATCCTCTATGAATTCTAGTTTTTAGGCACCAACCTATAAGAGACACCAATCCTCTATAAAATTTGATTTGTAGGCACCAATCCTCTATGACCGAGCTACAGCATAGTCACTAAGAAACAACTTGATTAAGAGTTTTCAACCTCATATTACAAAAGGAAATATAGATCTTCTTTCACACAGCCTACCCAGCTTTAACAAGCAAACACATCCTTTGATGATATCTCAATTTCATTCAACATCCTTGACTTCTCTTTTCTGCTCGCACATCATTTAACATATACATTTCACACAGAACACATAATTTGCAAGACCCACACTTTTTCATAAAATGACATATAATATATATGTCCATTCTAACATAATAATGAAACCAATAAATTAAACAAATGTATAGATGAATAAAATAAAATAAAATGTAAATAGATTTAAAAAATAAGAAAAAGAACCGAACTTTTCACAAACAAAATTATCCTACTGGAGAACTATGCTAATTTTAGGATTACAATAATATTATATAAATTTGTGGCGTTACGCTTCAGCTCCTTAGGAGACGAAGAAAAAAAGTTATAAAAGCAATGGAACGCTTCATCTCTATCTCATCTATCTCCTACTCCATGAGCAAAGAGAGAACATCAAGATATCCAGTAGGAGATGGATGGTCGTATAAAGGCTTTCATATTACCATTGGAATATATCGTGCCTATTACTAAAGAGGAATTTTGGGGCTACGTTTTCAGGCTTAAAGAACATCAAACACGAAATCCTGTTGAGGGAGGTGAAACGGAAAAAATGTTGATAAGCACTGGGTGGGTGAACATATCGGCCCCTGGAATCCCAACAAATGATATCCATGGCTTTACCCTTAGATTCTTCAAACCGATAAGTGATAAAGGGTCATTTATTCTAACAGGAAATCTGCGGTCCACCAGAGATATAAAGACCTATATTCTCGGTGATATTCACCGTTCCTCATCACCCCTTGATGCTGTCTTCGTTGTATGGAATACTCTTGGGTTTACTTTGCCTGGTATAGAAGTGGTCCTCCATGCCTGTCTCTTTGCCAGAAAAATATATAAAACCACTCTCTCTCGCCCGCTCCGTTATAGACGCTTACTCTTAGACGGTTTACGCAGGCATCTTGAGTCCCAAGCCCTTAACGCCAATTCCTGTGAGTCACTTGCCTCGGAGGATGATTCCTGGTGTGATCCTTCGGTTTCAGAATCATTCTGATGGATTCTCACTTACCAGACATTAGGCATTCACCTCCATTTTTTTTGTTAATTTTATTGAATAATATATTATTAGAATTGTTCTCGTGAATTCGACTGGCTCGGGGCTCCCCATTCGTTATTTAAGAGGTGGGATTTCTGATAGGTGGGATCTCACCCGCATGGGACTAGTCTAGCTCCAGCTCGCCCAGGTACCTAGGATACAGCCTGCTGGGTGGGGGACACCCTGTTGTATAAAAAAGAAAATTCATCCTCCATCCACTATTAAAAATTAAGAATTGTTTTATTTTAATTTAGAATTATTATTTTTATTTTATTATATATTATGTTTAAATTTAGAAGCGAAAGTATTTAAATTTAGTACAAAGTAGTTCATTTCTGTAATATTTTTTTTTAATTTAAAAAAATATATTTAGTTTCAATTTTAATAATATTATTAATTTTATAATTAGTTACAATTTTATTAATATTATAAATTTAATATTTTGAAATTTTTAATAATTTCATTATATTTTTAATTTTATAAATACAATATCCAAATAAATTGCACTAAATATCATGCATTCAATTAACTTATACTATTTTAAAATTCAAAATATATAGATAATTTTCATACAAAATTACAAATATATGTAATAAATAAATTAATAATTTTTTTAATACTAACAAAATTTAAAATAAATGTATTTTTTTAATTTAACTTATTGTCTACATATAATTTCATAATATAATTAATCTTTCATTAAAAAAAAAAAATAGTTTAAATACCTTACTTTTTCTAAATTTAAATATAATATTATAAAAAATATCTTATCTATTTTCTATCATAGAAATAAATGAAAAAAGACTAACATAATTTTAATAAAATATTATTTAATAAAATTAATAAGTAAAATTGAAAAATTAATTTATTGCATATATTTGTAATTTTGTAAGAAAATTATCTATTTGTTTTGGATTTTAAAATAGTATAAATTAATTGAATGTATGATATTTAGTGCAATTTATTTGGATATTGTTTTTACAAAGTTAAAAGTATAATAAAATTATTAAAAATTTAAAAAAACTAGGTTTAAAGTTATAATAAATATTGTTTTCTCATTTAATAAATATCTATGAAAAAGAAAAGAATTATTTTTTATAATTATATGTTTTTTAAAAAATTATTAAATTCAAGTTTATTAAAAATGTAAAAAATTTGATAGATCTATGTCTTAACTATTTATCACAAAGTAAAACATTTTGAAAAGGATTCCCACTTCTAATGCATCATATTTTGGTTATTTCTACAATGAATTTTGTTATATTTTTTTGTAATATGGAATCAACTCTATGTTTAAATCTAGTCATCAATGTGTATTAAACTTAAGATGTAAATTACTCCATACATGTATGTACTAAAGAAATTGGAAGAAATTTATACTAATATAGAGTTTTTTCTTGGAAAAACTGTTAGAAGAATTGGTAACAATGTACTTTTGGGTGAACATGTTTCTACTAAAATAGTGTACTTTTGGGTGAACTTATTTTTACTAAAACAATGTACTTTTGGATGCTTGTTTCTACTAAAACTAGAGCTACAATATTTTTTGAAACTATACCTTTTTGTATGGTTGGATGCTAAAGAGCTTCAACCCAGTGTTGTAGCTCAAACACTATTGGGTGAAAATTTTAAATTTGCATACTCCCCATAAAATTCACCATTATTTTGGTTGAGAATAATTTAAAGGAAAATATTTCACTTAAAACACTAAATTTACCTAAAGTATGACACAAGTTTGAATTTTAACCCTTTTCATTTGAAAATTAATTGCAATATATGCTTGTCTTACTAAAGACAATTACTGGCATCCAATGCATGTGAAATAATTACTTAATTCTAACCAAATAGTGGGATGGCATGCAAAGCACTTTCATCCAGACCTCTATTTAATATTACATATGCCAAGTTACAAAGCATGTGCACTTGACTAATACTAGATACTATATTGTAGAATGAGATTCATAACATTGCCTTCCCCTTTAAACTACTTTGTCCTTCATGCATTTGTCTAATACAATCTTAGGTTCAAAAATGTGTATCCATCCTTGTACAAAGTTGGTAGTTCTATTGGGAATAAAGCACCAATCCCCATCACTTTATTGAGGTATGAGTCAAGAAAAACTAGGTAGGTCTAAGAATAGGATGAAAGTTTCAACTTGTATGCCACCTCACCAATGTGTTCATCACTTGATAAGGGCCATATAATTTTGGACCTATCTTATGGTTCAAGTTTCCCCATAATGGAATATACTTATATAGCTAGAGATGTAGAAATAATCAATCACCGGTGATAAAGGTACACTCTATCCAATTATTATCCACCTATTGTTTCATGTGATTTTGTATTAGTTTCATATTGGCCTTATGGAGCCAATAACTATTCTTTGTGCTTGGCTAAAGTATAGTCAATTGTAAGATGACCTTGAAAGAGACTATGTAATATTACCTTGCTACTTCTGATCTAAATTTTTTCCCTCAAGGAATATCATAAGGGTTACAAAAATGCAAAACAAAGATCTTGGTTACTATGACCTATCACTTTAGGATTTTTCACCTAAAGGAGAGGGAATATAAAAAAATGTCAATGTTTACACTTCTTAAACCACCATAGAAATTCCCTACAAAATCTAGCCTAAGTTTGCTTCAAGGAATTTTGTCAAACACTGCACTTACAAACTCCTTACTTGTTCTTGAAGTTTTAGTTTGCTTGCTTGTCTTCAAAAGGCTTGTTATAGTATCAAAATGGAGTTCAAATGCTTGTAAACAATTACTACAATATCTAGGCAATTATCTAATATGAATATGCAATCCAACTTTGTCTTTGAAGGCATACATATGGAATTTATATCAAAAGCATGCACCTACAACCAGCTGTCATTTTCACAAACACTTGGCATGCATACTACTATGCTATTCTAAATGATCGTTACATTGAATATAAGACTCCCAACTTGTAACTCCTTTATTCAAATACAAACCCAAGTACAATATAACATGAATTTGCCAAGACTCCTGGCTCACAATGAAGATGCAAATACAATGCCAAGTCTGATGTGAAATAACCATCTACAACAAAAATGCTAATGATTACAATTGACAATGTAAACTACTACAAATGACATGAGGAACCTGATTATGAGATCGCCCTATGTGGATATGAAGAAGCAACCAATCCAATGCAAAGAACCTCCTTCAAGCTCAAATTGAAGCCCTCTACCAACCACCCATGTTTTAAATAATAATGCAGATATATAAATAATATGCAACCTTTATGACTCCTTTATGGTATGCAAACCAAATCATAGGCCCCAAGGATGGAGCGCCCTAGAATAGGAAGTGATATAGATTCCTTTAGAAGCCTCCACAAGAAAAATCATGGCCCTTCATGGTGCCCTAATATTACTGTAATTTAATATCAGACTTCTGCAAATATATATTAGACTTCAACACTCCTTCAATATGTATTCAATGCTACTAGATGATGCAAATATGATGCCACTAATGATCTCTAATAAAAATGCAAAATATCCTCAACAAATTTGGCCTATGGCCAGCAATGAAGCACAATTAGAAAGACTATAATATCTTCCTCTCAGCTACAACTCTTCAGAGGAATATTTCACCACCTCAGTTATGCTAATCAATGGGAGTTATCATTCCTAAAGAAAAAATAGAAAATTTGAAAAACCCCCTTGGCTTCTCCACAAACATCAAATGCAATCTTCAATTTCTTGGATGATAAAAAATGAGCCCTTAATATCCTTTTATACTTTTCTTGGAGGTCTCACACACTTTTCTTGCCAATGTGGGATAAAAGATATATTTTCTTCACCACATACTTTAATTTTTATTTTATTTAATATTTTATAATTTCACTTTATTATAATATAAAAGTATAATTTATAAAGTGTCATCATAACATCATAACATTTGGAAAACACAATATATTTTCAAAAAATATGTTTTCCAACACATTATATTTTTAAACATTCAATATACAATTGGAAACCTCTGTATAACCCCTCAATCCATGAAAGAAGCCAACCTCCAACTAGGTAACTGCCACAAATACCCTCTAATCAAGCTCCTTAGCCTATGAGAGTTAGGAATAGGCTAAACCCTCTACAAAATAATGCTCATAAAAATGGGGACATTACAGTCCACCCTCCCTAAAATTGCTTGTCCCCAAGCAATCTCAGCAGCAAAGAAAAACTCTACCCTACCTGGATCCCAAGGGAAGATATGTGTAACATCCCTGATATCACCAAAGTTCAGCTCCAATAACACCAGTGCAACTAACTGAACCTACTAAATCAACTCAATCCCAAAATTGTGATGGTGAATCTGATGTAACCACACTGTTGGAAAGCCAATACCTGTTGCTTCTTTTTGTGCCACTTTGATACCCCCTATCTCCAAAACGCAACAAGTCTCCAAATCTTGAATCAAATGATAATCATCATGAGAGAACAAATTAGAAGACCTGCCAAACTCAGAATCACCATCTAAGGTCAGAAATAAGTCATACCAAAGCTTACTAGAACACTCCTTATTCAACCCACCTCTTTGTGCCATCAAATACTTCGTCAAATCCTTTGTATGTGGGCTGAAAGTAAATTGATGAGCACACCACAAGATGCAATCGAGATGATACTCTTCTAACTTCCCCAAGGAAAAAATTCAATAGTCATGTGTACTCCCTCCTATGCTAGTAGTATCTGAAGAATACTCACAACTCACTACATTCATGTCATCAAGACCTCCCTTAGAGAGCAACTGCAAATGCCCTAATTCACTATCAGGATTGAAAAGAATATCATCATGAATTCCATCTACTCCCTGGAAAGAGGCTAGGCCATCACCAACATCCAATGTGCAAGTCCTAGAAGAAATCATCTCCTCCTGATAAGGTTGTCCCAACTCAAACTTTCCATCAGGTGTCACATGAGTGTGAGCCTCAAAGGGAAACAACTCAAAAGTCTACCTGTATTTGTTTCCAATCTCTGAGCAAGGTAAGTTATCATATAAGCTTTCCATCACATGGGCCACTGAACTATGCATCTGAAATAAATCATGTACATGAGGACCAAATAAAAAAATGTATACACTTCTCACCATGTACACCTCTGAAATTTCCTATGTGAGCCTTTTTTGGAATTCTGATGCACTAGAAACATCCCAAACATTGTTATTAATGCTCAATCCTGAACTAGCATCAGGAGTGTGATCAACTTCCAACTCAAAAAGTGGATAATCATAGGTCGCGACAATCACCATCCATCTCAAATAATGGATTATTCACAAACTACATAGCCACTTTGTTCTGATCTGAATCATCCATCTCTAAGTCCCTGGAATAATAAATTGAATCATACTCCTGAATTGGCTCAATAGACTGCCAATCATAATCAACTACATGGGATGAAATGACTGATTTGCTTCTAGGAGAGGGAAAAAAATCAACATAAGCACCAATCTCCCAACTAGATGATACTCTACATATCTCTTGTGAAGAAGATGAAGTAGCGTCATGTTCTATCACACAACTTTCTGGAGAATAAACTACTATGTCACAAGATCTATCAATAACCTTCCCTACATCATCTATCATGGGACTATCCTTAGGAGAACTTGGTGCAACATGTGGTTCTTTGCAACTCTCGACTAATACACTCATCCCATCTATATCAACTGCACCTATAACTGTGATTGATGTAATCACATTCTCAACCTGCTCACAACCACAATTAATGGATATACACTTCTCACCAGCTACTTCCATAGAAACCTAAGATAAAACTATAGAAGGTGAAGACTGTGCCAAACTCAAATCCATGATAAGCTCATGTATCTATGATTGTGACTCTTGAAGGGCCATCTGGGTACTCTTCAATGAGTCCATAGTCACCTCAAGCTCATGAGTGAGCTCATCAACCTCCTCTTCCTTTGGGTAAATGCACAAAGTTGAGTCCACAAAATGTGGGAGTTTTTTCCTTAGCAAAAAAAATGAAATTGGCATTGCAAAAATGGGATCCTGATTTTTATAAATGGGATCTCGAGCCTAAATGCAAAACGGGATCCCGCTTTTTAAAAATCGGGATTCCATTTGTTGAAGGGTCCTGAATCGATGCATAAGGAACGAGATCCCGATTAGTACGAAATGAGATCCTATTTTGAAAAATTCAGTATCCCATTTTATAATGGTATTTATTTTTTTTAAATGAACAAACTACATTTTTAAAGCAGACGGGATCCCAAGTGCAGGCAACAACGACCTCCACAAATAGATCCAGGTACCAGCCCATGCCCATTTTTTTCCATTTTTCATTTTTTATTGAAATTGTGAATAGAATAACTGATTTTAGCATGTTTTTTTAATTTATTTAACGTTTTAAGCATTTTATTTCATCTTATAGTAGAAATGAGTAATTATAGAAATAGATCAAAAAATGCAATGAAACTTGAAGATTTCTGAATAGAAATGAAAAAAATGAACCTTGAATTATGTTTTAGAAAGAAAATTTAGCTTTTGAAACCTAAATTGTTTGATCAAACCAAAAAAATGAATTTGAGAACCCTAATTGAAATGAAAAAAAAAAAAATTGAATTTGAAAACTCTAATTGAAATGAATCAAAAATTGTATTTGAAACCCTAGAAATTGAAATGAAATAAAAAATTGCATTTAGAAACCCTAATCAAGCTTTTTGAAACCTTGAATTCAAATCAAACAAAAAAATTGAATTTGAAAACCCTAGTTTGAAATGAAATGAAAAAATTGCATTAAAAACCCTAATTGCTTAGAAATTGAAACCCTAAATTGAATTGGAACAAAAATATTGCTAAAACCCTATATTGAAATCAAACAAATCATTTTGATTTTGAAAACTAGGTAATTTTGAGCTCAAGAAAATTCATTTGCATTGTATGGAGAAAACGATATGTTAAACTTTAGTTTCAATGTCAAATTATAATTAGATTAGAAAACAATATGTTAAAGAATAGTTACAATTCATAAATTTTATCATGTTTGTTTGCAAATTTAGTTAACAAATTCATAAATCCAAGCACGTACAATCAATTTCCAATTGGCACTAACTAGCAGGTCCAAATTATTCCAAGGGCCACCCAAACTTCACCCTAAGTTTGCTAAACCCTAAACCATGAACTGTAAAATCTAAACCCTCAACACTAAAGCATTTGAATTTGTCTTAGGACCTTAAAATGAAATTTGGTTGCTTTAAAAAACCCTTTGTTGTCACCATCCAGTAGAGCTTTTTGTAATGTTTTCACTTATTTGAACACATAATATAAAACCTTTCGGCTTCTACAAGTTTATGAAGAGTGGATGATCACTGTCTATGACACTTAGACATGTTCAATAGGGATCTAAATCATTGGAAGAAAAATTTATTCTATTATATCCACAAGATAGGAGAGCACGAGCGAGAGTGATATGGGTGACTTATTTCATTGGAGATACCTAAAATTATGTAGGTTCAATGTCAAGAATGGGTCTATTTGGTAGATTTATGAAAACTATTATGAATATCTAGAATACCATAAAAGTATAATTATAGCAATTCCAATTGGAAACACTTGGATATATATATCATATGAAATTTAAATAGTAAGGTGTCTATTATATAGGAGAGTTGATAATACATGGAAAGAGGTTTGTATGGGAATATGTGTATTAAGAAACACATACCATGACCTCTATAGGATTTTTAAGATGTTCTCCTAGATAATAATCCACCCATCCTCAAGCATTATAATGGGTTCTTTAGCAGTTAAGGGAGATGATAACCATAAAATTACCTATATTTTGATACTACATTTATGTGGAAGGATAGAAATGCATCAATAAGGAGACCAAGATGGAACCATTTAACACCTAAGGTATCTATTACATGTGAAAGGGAGGAGGTACATGATGATAGGTTGGAGGAACTAGGCTATTAATACAATAGAGAGAGGAGGAGGATTCATATTATACTCCTATAAATAAGAGGTCAATTTAGAAGATTAAAAGAACTCTAATAAGAAAGGAAATAATTCTATAGAGGGAGTGAGTGGGATTGTTGAAAATATACAAGGAGAGACCTATGAAGGTGCCAACACCTACATAGAGTTCTACATGAAATACACCAATCTAGGTACTTCCTAGAAGGATCAAGATCCATGTGATTAGCCTCTTTTTTATTTTTGTATCTTCTACGTATGTATATTTATTTGTATCTTCTACATATGTATATTTATTCCTTTATTATGTGATTAAAATTATGTATGATATAATTTATTAATAAGTGATTACAAGTATAATTATTAAAATATTTTGTATTTATTTTGATATCCCCTAATGTAGGAGGAAATTTTTACTTGTTTTGATACATGTATATTATTTTTGTGATATATATAGATTGATTCATTTTTAACATGAGGTCACACTATGACTAAATTTGGACCTCACTAGACATCTAGATTCCCTTAAGCCATCCTATCACCCTAAATCATAAATCGATTTCTTAAGGGGTATGAATATGACATTTCTTAAGGGGATCAAAGAAGTTCTCAAAATTTGGTGAAGTTGCCCAAGGCAACAAAATTTAACAATAATAAGATCATGCAAGATTATAATATGAATGATATTTCATGATCTAGGTTGGTCAGTTGAAACAAGAGCTATCTCAATCAACTATTCCACAAGAAAATGTTCTTCACTAACTTGCAAGTTCATTATATTCCAAGGGGCACCAAAAATTCACCCTAAGTTCTGTAAACCCTAAGCCCTGAACTCTAAAATCTAAACCCTAAACACTAAAGAATTCATTTTGTCCTAGGACCTTAAAATAAAATTTGATTTCCTTAGGCAACTCCACTAAATTTCATTCCCTTAAGCCATGTAATTTTTTCGTAGGATCTTACTACATAGATCCCCTTAAGCTATCCTATTACCCTAAACCCTAAACTCTAAACTCTGAACCCTAAACCCTAAAGCCATCATTTTTTGTTAGGCTCTTAATGAAATTTGGTTTCCTTGGGCAACTTCACCAAATTTTATTCACTTAAGCCATGTCATTTTCTCCTAGGACCTCACTAGACATAGATTCCCTTAAGCCATCCTGTCACCCTAAATCATAAATCGATTTCTTAAGGGGTCCTAATATGACATTTCTTAAGGGGATCAAATAAGTTCTTGACCAAATTTTATTCACTTAAAATCCATGTCTTTTTTTACTAGTACCTTACTACATAGATCCCCTTAAGCCATCATATTACCCTAAAACCTAAATCCTTAACTCTAAATCGTAAACCATATAGCATTCATCAATTGTCCTATATTAATAGTTAATTGTATTTTCATTCAAGTAACATGTCTTAGACATAAATGAGGCTTACATATTTTATCATTTGTATTCAATTAAAGACCATTTCTATTGAATGGTTTAAAGGTATTTCTTAAACATGTACATCTTACATTTTGAAATTACAAATCTTATGTAGGTTCACTCATAACTTAAAGATCACATGGATCGATTCAATAATATTTTCAATCCACCTCCACACCATCCATCTCCACCACCTTCACCTCCACCTCCACCCACTCCACCATAACCCCCCAACTCCACCACCTAAATTGATGGTGGTGCTCATTTGAAGGAATCAATGCCAATGTTAGAACCATCCAAGATCAAATCAACATTATTCAAAATGAAGAATGTGTCACACCACCTTTGAGGATGTTTGCATCTAGGATGCAAACCCTTGTTGATGTTGTCAGGGCTATGGATGGGATCTTAGATGAGCATCGAAAATGGCTAGAGGAGAGGAGAACTCCTCGATTCTGAAAAGAAAAACACAAAGAAATGAAGAGATGCAGTAGAGAGCCACAATAGTTTCTAAATTAAGACAATGATCTTAAATAGTTATGGGGTGATCCCATAAAAGTGGTTTACAATTTTTGGCCAAACCGACACTAAATTATTATTTTTAACTAAATCTTCACATTCGAAAGCACCTATAGCTTAATTAAATTGTGAGGAATTTGAAGATGGTACAAACTAGAGTCTCATCAAATTTTGTCAGATTCTAAAAATATTTTTTCAAAATTTTTGGAATCAAATTGCACTTCTTTTCCATCTCCCACGAAAATAGATTTTTTTCATAAAACAACATTTTAAAAAGTGACGCAATCAGATAACACATAACTTTTTCCATGAAGGATAAAATTCTAATTCTTTCAAATTTAGATTTGTAACTCTGATATCTAGTGCTTCCACTTGGTTAGATAGTTTTTTATTGAATATTTTTTCATTAATCAAGTTTCAAAGTCAAACAAATTACAATTTAGACACGTTATGATAATGAATCTTTTTGTATATGTCAATTTTATTTTTTTTTTTGTTGGATCAAGGACTTCAATATCTGGTGCACTCATATTTTTAATTTTTCTTTTTGATAACCTTCTATTTTTCCACATGTGAAGAACAAAGAAATTCATTTTCGATGAAAAACCTATGTTTAATAAAACTTAAAAAACAAATACATAACAAAACCAAAACATATTAAAATTATATTCATTGGATAGCTTGTTCTGAGGAATACCATAATCATTTGAAATAAATTTTAAATGAATTCATTTGATCCCCCAAAATATAAATCAAAAGTGATTTTTTATCAGCATTTTGATAGGTGTAAAGGAGACGATTTATAGGTATGGTTTAAAACAAGCGAAGGTCTATCCAAGGGGTTTGATCTAAGGTGATTTGATCAAACCCTCTTCAATTGGAATCCTTAAAATGGAACTTTTAAGGCTTAAATCATTATATTTTCTAAAAATATGTGATTTCAGCTAAATTGTTCCTCTCAAGAATTGTAAACCACTATTATGACAACACCCTATGAATTTATGAATTTGGTGAACGATGGATATTTTGTGTGATGAAATTATAAATTTGGTTGATGGATATTTTAGCACATGAATTTATGAATTTGGTTCCAATTTATGAACTTATAATGAACAATATATAATAGTATATATTTTATGAATATATCTACTAGATCATGATTTCTCCTATTAGAAAATTGTAATATGTGTGTGTGTGTGTGTGTGTGTGAGTGTATTAGACATAAAATGAGCTTTTTGTGAATGTTTCAAGTTTATTGTTTAGTATGTACACATGTATTAAAAATTTGCATATAGTTCTTAAATTTTGAAATTTGTATGTATGTACATAGTTTATTTTAATGATGTATGCATGCAAATTATGCATCATATTTTTTATTTTAAATGTATGTACATGTTAAATTTTGAATTTTGTATGCACATGGTCAAGTTCAATCAATGTATATATGTGCATTTCAATTAAATATATGATCTGAATATATGTATGCACATCCTATTTAAACAAATTTACATGTGCAAGTGTCAAATTTAACTATTTCTTGTAATTTTTTAAATTTGTATGTTAATTTTGTATAATTTAATGCAGGTGCACATTTATATCTCATATCATGGATGATTTTAACATTGATGATATCATCAATCCACCACCTCATCCACAGCCACATCCACCTCCCCCTCCACCTAATATGCCACATCTAGAACCTATCGCATCTAACGAGGCTCACTTGCAAGCACGTATAAATGATCAAGTTAGATCCTTACAAAATCAAGTCAATGCTATGTAGAGTCAAGCATTGATTCCACCACATGTGAGACATTTTGCATTTGCAATGCAAAACTTTGTGGATGTCATTAGGATGATCGATTCTAATCTAG
This sequence comes from Sequoia sempervirens, assembly GCA_007258455.2. Taxonomy (NCBI): domain Eukaryota; kingdom Viridiplantae; phylum Streptophyta; class Pinopsida; order Cupressales; family Cupressaceae; genus Sequoia; species Sequoia sempervirens. The sequence goes on from VDFB02082424.1 coordinate 53,264, forward strand.
ATAGGCATCGACGAGACAAAGAACAAATGAGACAATTTTATGTTGACGGACTCTCTTACAAACAAATATTAGACCTTAAAATAACTAAATCCCACCTAGCCCCCTTCTTTCTTGACCCTGTTACTCGACAACCCATTCCACCCAACAAATCTAGAATATCCATGAGGTGGTGCTTACATCCACAGATGAGTGCACATTTTTGGGATCAATGGTATATGGTTTTTTTTAGTCCCCCACATGCTAATTGGCAGTGCCCATTGTATTTTTTGAGAAAAATGTATGTAGAGTTTTTTATGGGGCTAAAGCCCAATTATTTTGATTTTAAATCATTTCAGGGTGTTGGTGGCGGCATGCCACAACAGAGGTTAGGGGCAAGGGTTGATCCCCAACACCCTATGCATGCAAAACCCCTTGTTGTTCCTCCTGGTCCTCCCATTCCCGCACATGTACATCATTTAGCTCTAGTCTCAACATTAGGTTCCCTTAGTACACTCGTAGGAGACCTTGATCAGCATGCTTCTGCGATAAGGGGTGGGGAGCATAGAGACAATGATGATGGAGGATTTTTTTATGGAGTTGTTCTGAGTACCGCTCTAGGAGTGTCGAGGCTTGTCCCCCATATATGTACTAGTTGTCATCAAGTATGCTATGGACCTAATCAGGCCACACCTAATTTAGGTGGACGTGGAGATTTTGGTGGTTCATCAGATCGCATCAGTTCATTTGTAGAGTTTTTTATAGCAAACCATCACCCTAAGGACACTACGACATAGGTATAAATATGCATCTATGTACGTTCATTTTATAACAATTGTGATGGATGTATATATAAAAGAAAAGTTTGCAATAAATTTTAACAATCAAACTGTTTGGTGTACAAATGGCACTATCGATGGGGAAATCATTTGTTCCACAAGTACATTCATCGACACAAGTCGTACTCGACAACCCTTATGGGGTATTTTGATTTCAATTTTTAAAAATTATATATGAAATCATAAATTTAACTTGAGTTTTAAATTTATAATTGAATCACATATATGTTTGAAATATTTTTGTTGGTTTAGGTGAGTCAATCGGCTTCCACGTCGATTCGTCCTGAGGGATTGTCGAGCACTCCTCCACTATCGAGTGTCATAGATCAGGCGAAGGTACATTCATATTGTAAATTGTTTAAAGTTTACATTAGTATAGTTACAATTATGAGTTTTGAATTCACTAGATATATGAAATACATGCATGTACACTTGTAAATATTATAAGTGTTAAATGTCTATGTATGTATGTCTAGGTTGATACCACAATGAGAATGGGCACTGGGCAAACATTTGATGTTGTGGCTACTTGTGAGGCCTCTGATTTTTAGGTTGTTTAAAAAGATTTCTACACAAAATGTGCAAACTTGAATATCTATATTTTAACCTAATTCAAGTATACATGCTTTAATTTTGATTTTGTAGGACTTTGTTAGTGCAACTTTCAGCCCTAACCCAGACATAGTTATACCACTAGAGGACATGCAAAGCAGGCTCTAGATCAAATGGTAGTTTATTTTTTTTATTATATTTAAATTCAATTATAAATTACATATTCTGAATATAACTTTAATTTTAAATTTTAAATTGAATATATACATAATATGAGATTTGTTACATATTCTTTTTCTTTTATAGCATGAGACACATCTTGTATTTGAGCATGTACAGACAGGTCCTGGAGAAGAGGGTGCAGAACCTCAGAATACGTTACAATTAAAATATGATAAATTATAAATTAAATTGAATTAAATAATTTTTAATTATAGACTTGTACATCTAACTTCAACTTTCTTTGTCTTATTTATATGGATTGATTCAGAGAATTTAGAGGTTGCTTTAGGTGCACCAAAGCATCCAGACACAGATATGACAGTAATTTAATTTTATGATGAATTATAAATTAAATTTTCATTAAATCAATTTTCATTGTCTTACATTTGATTTCATCTTTCTCTTGTACAGAGTGTTTCAGGTCATCTGCATAGTCCACATGGTGTGAAGAGGTCTCTTGATTATAGAGATAGTACATGACCTAGAAACATGATTTTTTGGGTTATATTTGTTTATTTCATGGACTATATTTCTAGTTTCCCATGTACTCTATTGGACTTTATATTTCATGGCTCAAGTACTTAGTTGAACTTTAGTTCATGGATTGTACTATGGACTTTATTTCATGCGCTTAATATGTTGGTTTCATGCACTTAATATGTTACATATAAATTATGGACTTTATTATTGTTTGAAATTTTAATTTACATGTGTACATTTATGCATTTTATGTTCATAGTCAAGACATTAATATAGGACATTAATGTGAAATTTAGTGATCTCATATATGATATTAATATAGGGCATTTTAATATTTATACTTTACAAATTTAGTGATCTCATACATGATATACATGATATGTACATTCAATAATTAGCGATAATTACTCAATGAACTTATTCAATTCACGTCAATCAATAATTAGTCAATAAATCATAATTTACAAACAAAAGCAATCTATTTATATACTAGAAAGGATAAAATTTTGAGAAATAAACAATACCATAGAATATTAGAGAATAAAAGCATTAATAACTTCTATAAATAATAACACCTAACACTAATTTATAAGTTGACAAAACAAATAATGATCCATCTGATACTAATTTATAAGTTGTCAAAACAAATAATGGCATCCAGTACTAATTTTTAAGTTGTCAAAACAAATAATGGCATCGAATACTAATCTATAAGCAATCAAAAATAATAATGGCATCAAATACTAATCTATAAGCTATCAAAAAAAATAATAGCATCCAACACTAATTGTAGGTTGTCTTAAGGGGTCGTAATACGATGTCTTAAGGGGATCAAAGAAGAGTATAATTCAATATAAATATTAAGTGATATTAACAAGTATTATAAGTTTTAGGGTGAGTCATCATAACACAACGTCTTAAGGGGATGTCTCAAGGGGTCATAATACAATGTCTTAAGGGGTCTTAAGGGGATGTCTAAAGGGGTCATAATACGTCTTAAGGGGATTTCTTAAGGGGATGTCTTAATACAACATCTTAAGGGGATGTCTTAAGGGGTCATAATTTGCAATGTCTAAAGGGGATGTCTTAAGGGGTCTTAAGGGGATGTCTTAAGGGGTCATAATACAACGTATTAAGTTGTCTTAAGGGGATGTCTAAAGGGGTCATAATATGTCTTAAGGGGATGTCTTAAGGGGTCATAATACAATGTCTAAAGAGGATGTATTAAGGGGTCTTAAGGGGATGTCTTTAAAGGGGTCATAATACAACGTTTTAAGGGGATGTCCTAAGGGGTCATAATACAATGTCTAAAGGGGATGTCTTAAAGGGTCTTAAAGGGATGTCTTAAGGGGTCATAATATAATTTCTTAAGGGGATGTCTTAAGGGGTCATAATACAACGTCTTAAGAATATAATTGATTTAACAATAATGTATGCATGATATTTAGTGTTTATACAATTAGACATAAGTTTCAAAGTAGCAAAACATGCACATTTAACAAACAAAATATATAGAATATCGATATTGATACATAGAAGTACATAGAGTATGTTTAATTCTATAAGTATGTATGTGCATATATGTCATCTCAAAACAATGTTTACAAAATTTGGATATGCCATCTCAAGAACATCTCAAACTCATGCCTAGAATGTAGTAGGTCTTCACACCACTTGATATCAAAAAGGTACAAGCAATATCAATGAAATCATCAAAACATACATATTTTAATTTATATAAAACTATCTATATGTACACAACTCAAGTACCTGCATTTAAAAGTATTCCACACATGTGTGTAGGTTGAATCCATGCATCCTCTCCTTTTTGTTTCAAAGTATGAGATCAATGAAATGATGGCCTAAGGATACAAAAAAGGACAATAAATCAATTTTAACTATTAATGTACAAGCAATATCAATATGTAATCAAAACATGTATTTAAATATAATTTAACTAATAATTACCTATTTTTACCAAGTATTCCATGTTGTCTAGGTTGAATTTGCACGGACTAGATCCTTTTTGTGATTATTCCTTAAGGATCTATAAAAGGACAATTTAAATCAATTTCAACTAATAACACACTTGACCAATATCAAAACAAGTATTTAATGTATTTAAAAGGACAAAATAAAACTAAGACTATATTTACCTGTATTTACTTATTCCATAGTACCATCTGCATCCTCTCTTTTTTGCAATGCATCTATGATTGCCTCATGCTCTTCCATAGAAATTGACCATAGCACTTTTTTTGAAGGTCTTCCATGATACCGCTCTAGTTTTATATTTGTTGCCACCACCAAATGTGAATAATGTATAATCTTTTATGTGTTTCATAGTCTTCGAATGCAGGTAGACCATTCTTCCTTGTCGAGTATTTTCGTAGCCAAGTGCCAACAACCAACACCAATCCTATTGGAAAACATGAAAACCATCATCAAATAAGTTCTCAAAATTTTCTTAAGGGGATCAAAGATTTGTTCTAAAAAATTGCTTAAGGGGATCAAAAACTTGTTATCAAAATTTTCTTAAGGGGATGTCTTAAGGGGATCACCGTACCTGTTGGATAATGAAAGCCATCATCATCTTCTCGAGGGGCTATTAACTTATGTTTAGTTTCCACACAACAAGCCAACCAATATTTTGTTTTCTTTTCATTCCCCTCATGTGCAACAACAACATACACATGTCTTGCAAACAAAATTTGATTTAATAACTTGCGCATATCCATATAAATAATTTAGTATTACAAAATAACTTAATAAATTGAAATAAAATGAAATAAATTGAATTAAAATTACCTTCTTGTACAAGGTATAAAACACGGTCATAATCTTCAGATGCAAACACTTGATCATTTTCTTCAATAGTTATTTCATATTGATCATATGCTTGTGCAGGTGTCAATGATCTTTGCTCCTACTATTCAACCCATTCTATATTTTCACATGCTTCCCAATCTCCTGAGATACAAAACTGGCAAAAAAATGCAAGCTCCCTTGTTCAAATAGTCCATGTGCTTGTTGTTGCACTCCTAAATGAATGCCATTTAGTAGATCCACTAATTGTCTCACAATCAACTCTAAGTACAATTTTCTCTTCTTCAACCAACAAAAAGAATTGATGAACTGTAGAGTACTCACTCGAACCAGGTGCAGATAATCTTGTATTACACCAATCCACAATCCCACATGCATCTTTAAATTTGACTGAATCCTCAAATTTTAATTGTTCTCTAGTAAGAATTATTTTGACACATGCACCAGCTCCATCATGTTCTCCTTTACCATGCCCAGCTTCAAAAAATCTCCATATATGTTGGACATTAAGTTCCTTGTGAACCCTAGGTATGTGCAAGATCATGATGGGCCAAAAAGTGGCAATGGAGAAAAAATTACGTTTTTCATTGACCCAAAAATGTGGAAATGTCGAGTTGACTTTTTTGTGGCTTGGGTGTCAGTACACACCTCCAAAGCAAAAACCAAACCAAGATCTTCATATCGGATATCCGATTTGAAGCAAACATATATAAAAAAAAATCAGGCCTATTAAAATCATTTGGCATTCACAAATAGGCAGCGGTGCACAGTGAGGAGGTTCTCCACATATCAGATATCCATTTTATCCGATATCCATTTTGAAAAGGTTAGATTTTAGATTTTTCTTTTCTTTGATCAAATTTTGAATTAGATTTGTATAATTTTAGTTAGTTTTTTATGAATTTTTTTTCAAAATAGCATTTTTGATTAAATTTTTATGAAAATTTTGAGTTTAGAATGGATTTTGACTAAAAATGAATGTTTTTTTATGGATTTTGATTTAAAAATAGTGTTGTTTATGTATTTATATTAAAAATTAGATAATTTTATAGATTTTTGTTAAAAAGTAGGGTTTTTTTTGTTTTTTTTTTTAAACTAGGGTATTTTTACAATATTTTCATTTATACTATCTAATTTCAATTAGATTAATTAGTTTTTAACTTTAATCTGGCATTATGGCTGCTGAAAATGAAAATGCACAAATTCCAAATAATCCACCAGCTGAGAATGAAAATGCACAAATACCAAATGCTCCACCACCTCCGCAGCCATCAATTGAAGAATTAATTGGTGAAAAATTACAGCAATTAAAGGGAATTTCTAAAGTTTATAAGAGAATCCCTCGATTATTTGAGATGTCAAACACATTGAAGGATATAATTAAAAATATAGAAACCCTCTCCACCCAACATAATTCATTTCATTCATGGTGAGAAGACATGAGGGAATATTATGCATGTGGATTGTCTTATGATGATGTGAAAGATCTCAAAATAACCAAAGCCCAAATAGCCTCTTTATTTGTTAGCCCCCGCACTGGTTTCTCAATTAATGTTAATAAACCAAAACTTTCTATAAAATGATGCACGCATAGGGACATTATAGATAACTTTTGGGATCGTTCATGTATGGTTTTTGATAAACCACCGAACAACAATTGTGATATACCATTTTACTTTATTAAAAAATTATATGCTGAGTTTGTGTTAGGGCATCATGTCAATTACTTTGACATTAAACCCTTCTAGGGTGTTGGTGGAGGTATGCCCCAGGATAGACCAAGGGCAGTTAGAGTAGTCTCTCGCCCATATGTTCCCCCTCCTCTCCTTCCTCTGCCACCTCCAGTATATCATCTAGATATTATGCAGGATGCGGCCACACAAACTATCTAGGCTATTCACTGTTTGAGTGGCCTTTTGGTTTTGCTTGTTTCTACAGTAGCTTAGCCACATTCTGGTGATGTTGGCGATGGTTCAAGTGTTGTTGTGTCATCCTCGTCAAGTCCACATATTTGTGTGCCACATACTTGCTCCATGTGTCGCCAGATATGCTTGGGTCCTCTTGGACAACCTGTCAAGCATCCCTTGGACACTTCTGATTATGACCTCCATAATGTGGACATTATAGATCAGACTCAGGGGAGTGGAGCGCACCCTACAGAGTCCTCTCTTGCTAGAGAGGGGGACATTGGAATAGTGACACAGGTAAGATTTAAGTTGTAAATTCATAACTTGCATTTGTTTTTAAATGAATATTAATAAGAGATAGTATAATTTACTAATATTTATTTACATGGTCTATTTAACAGTTGATGTCTAAGGAGGAGCTTGCACAGGTGACTGATAGCACCCTTAGGGCCATTTCATTTGGCCTCGACACACACACATACAGTATATATTTTTGCACTCACTCGTTTTCATTTTTTTATTATATAATTGCTTGTCATTTGAATTGTCATAAATGAAATTATATAATAACTTATATGTTTATCTTATTTTCCTCTTGTAGGAAATATCTAGTGTGAGCGAGGTGTAGCCTTGTCCAAATTATGAAAGTTTAATGTTAGATAAGGGGAAGGTTTTTGAACTCAAATTCGATTGAATTAAGAATTTTAAGATCTTATATTGATTAGACATACATCGGCATAGATTGGTAGTTTCATATGTACTTGTCATTTTTATGTACAGGCAGTTATGAGCTATACATCTTTGTTGACAAGTGCGAGCAATGTGCAGCCTTGTCTAGATTATGGAAGTGCAATGTTAGACAAGGGGAAGGTAATTGAACTCAAATTTAATTGAATTAAGATTTTTAAGATCGATTATACATACATCAATATAGATTGGTAGTTTCATATGTACTTGTCATTTTTTATGTATAGGCAGTTATGAGCTATACATCATTATTGACAAGTGCCACAATGCCTGAAGGAGTACGTATTGGAACACTTGAAGGATTAGGTGTTTCAAGGAGGAGGTGTCGAAACACCTAAAGGAGATAAAGAAAAAGATCAACCTAAAGAGGTATGTGTTTATTTTATTTTATTTTTGGTATTTATCTATTCCTATTACCAACAATTTTATGCTAACTTGGATCAATTTTATGTTTTTTTTCACATATATAGATTGACATTACAAAAGTTGGTTTGGTCGGTTCTTTGAGAGGGGCATATTCTAGGACTCCTGGCCCTTTGAAGAGACCGATACTTCAGGTAATCAAGATTACAATTTTAGAGTTCAATTATAATTCAATCTATATTGATTTCAATGTTAATTATTCAATTTTAAATCATATATTATAACTAATCTCAATTTTGGTTTGAATTTTTCTTGTGTAGCTACCTTCAAAGCCAACGAGTGCTGCAAAGAGGCTCCATTTTGATGATCCACCAATAGTTTAGGATGAGATAGACATTTTGGCATGTAAATTTTGAATAGACATCGAGATGGCATATGCCACATTTTGTAAAACTTTGTTTGAGTTGGTGTTGATGCCATTTTTGTATATGGAGATACACTCAAGATTATTCGATAATTTGATATATAGAAGTTGATAATCAAATTAATTTCTTCCTCATGTGCAATGATTAAACTTCTTTGGAAAATTTAATCAAGTGAGCAATGGTTAAATACAACGTACACAGCATAAGCACGGTTTATGGTTTATAAAAGCATATTCATATTAAGTTGATTACATTGCATTGCACATCTTTCAAACTCAAACATTTACATTGCATAAGTAATAACTAGATGTTGATAGATGAAAAAGTTTCAATAACAATATAGTTTTTACAAAGTCAACCTAAGTAGTTATGCAATTACTTCACATTACATAACTAATAACTAGGAGCAGCTATCAATTGCATTAGCTTGTCATGGAATTCTATGAGACCACATTTCTTTGAGGAAACTTGGCACAAAACTCACAAAAAATGAAAAGAAAGCACTCAAAAAAACTTTAAAGGGGTCGCAGGCCTGCTTCCCCCCTCATTCCACATTCTATGCAGCCATTTACTTGTGGTGTAGGGGCCAAACAATGGAGAAAACATGTAAAAATTATATATATATATATATATGCAGCCTAGAAGCATGAATTAGGATTAGAATATCACATAACATCATATAAACAAAAAAACCACCATAAACTTGAATGCCATTTAAAACATGCATGATAAATATTCATCATTGAAACTTGAATTGTGGTAGCTTGATATACAAAGTCTATTGATGTCAGGGTTCAATTTGTATGATATTGAAAAGAGAAGCCAACTGAGTAGAGTTATCAGCGTTCTTCAGAAATCATAAGATTTTTTTCAGTACACTAGCCATTTTGATGTCTTCTTTCAGTCTCAAATGTTATTTTGTATCATTGTTACATTGGTCTTGAGAGTGGTAGCTTAATATAGGTCCACAATACAAAATATGGTTTACTTGTGCAGTGTAACAGTGGCATAGGAATATTTTCCTTTGAAAGAACCAAAGGGTGATTGCACGTTTGAAGTGTATAAACACATACCTTTTTGTAATATCAAGGATACTTTTTGAATCTTCCATGCATTGCTAATCTAAAAGGAAAGTTCTTTTTCCTAATTTGTATGCAGCCATGCTTTTGACATTGTCAAAAGGAGAAAAACTTCCCTAATGATGCAAAGGCATGGCCAAGTAGTTCTAACTCTCCACATGAGAGAAGAGAGATGTTGGAGAGTACATCAAGTCGGTGAGAACCGAAGTGTAATGTGTTTCAGTTTGTAGTACTCCTCTGTTTCTCTGTAGATGTGTGATAAATTCTTAGTTCAATGATAGTGAACAATTTTTGAAAAAAGAAAGTTGTGTCACGGTCCACTTTCAATCCAACAAGAAAAAATGAAAGCTTAGCCTCTTGGAATGAAAATTTTTGTTTGCAAAACAAATGAATAAGAATAAGGTAGTTAAGGTTTTTGAAGTTATTTAGAGGTAACTTTTAGTGTGCAAGGATTAAAACTTCATTTTAAATGCACTCAAACAAACTTTAAAGGGGTCTCAGGCCTGCTGCCCCCTCACTCATCACGCTATGCATCCATTTACTTGTTGTGTAGGGGTCGAATAATGGAGAAAACATGTAAAAATTATATATATATATAT
>VDFB02082425.1:0-28813 GCA_007258455.2 Sequoia sempervirens
ATGGCATTGCAACTGATGCTGACGTGACTTTGGAAGGAACTGAGTGTCATGAAGATGAATATGAGGCATCAGAGATAACAGAGGAATATTTAAGTGAAGAATCACCTATGGAGATCAAGGAGGATGTTCTTGTTGGGGCTAGTCAAGTTCCTGAAAATATAGTGGGAGCTGAGAAAGAGGTTCCTTTCTAAGATAAGGACTTGATACAGACCAGATACAAAGAGTTTGTTGCCAGAATTATAAGAGATTGGTCTCGTTGGGATTGGTCCATTTCAAGTGTTTATCATTTGCATTGTTAGTCTTAGAAATAGTTTAGATTTAGAAATTTCTCTAAACCCTTATCTCTTTTGCTATTTATTTTGAATCTGGGTTAGTTTTAGGATTGAAAGCATCACCATATTGTTGCATCTGATGAAAATTCACTTCCAACATTGTTCATTTGTAAGGCCCCTTGTGATTACCAGCATTTTCACATATTATCTGAGTTGTTTATGCATTGTCAAGACCTGACACCTAAGAGACCTTGGGGTGATTTTCAGTAATTTGCTGTTGAAAATAACCTTTCAAGAGAGATAGGATATTGCATTCTGTCTGAGTTGTTGCTGTGCAGAAAACACCATCAACAACTTTCATGGTTTCTTTCCTTACTGAAAATTGAATACGACATTTCAAATAGAATTTTAAATGTTTATGTGGTTTCAGAGAATACTAATTTACCCCCCTCTTAGTATTTTGAGTGTTCAACAAGGATGATGGATAGATGATGAATGATAGTGGAGGATGTGGATAATATGTGGTATGGATGGAACTTTCCCCAAAGTGTAGAGTGTAAGGGGATGGGGAGGAAGGACTTAAGCATCTAGTTCCATAGATGGTATCCCTTCACTATGTGCTATAATGGTAATTTAATGTATGCTCATAGACGTTGGTAGAATGATGGTAAGGGGGATAAAATTGATTGGAATATGGATTTATGAAAAAGATTGGATGAGATGGATGGAAGGATGGAAAGCAGATGTTGTATAGTAAATTTGGATTGATGGGAGACTTGTGGATGAGTGGATGGAAATGTTTGAAAGATCGACATTGGCACACACCTTGAAGGGTGGTAGAGTTGGGGAAGAGAAGTGGGCTTTGAATTTGGAGGTTTATATGGAGGAGTGGTTGTAGATTTTGGGATATAAGGACCCTAAATAGAATGAGGTGATGAAGGATTATTAGATGGGGTGGAGGAATTATAATTGGATGGAGCTTTTGGATAAGCAATTTTGGATGTAAATTTTGATTTTTCTTTGGGATGCATTGATTCTATGAGTATTTTTGGAATCCACATGGTTTTTGAATTTAATTTTTGCTTCATAAGCCTTTGTGGCCATTGTGATTTAATTTTTTTATTTTGTATCATATTTTTCTTTGTTTTTTCATTTCTTTTTTATGGAACATGTTGATCCTTTGATTTATGTGGATTTTTGGCTTTATGCGTTTGAGATTTGGCATCCAAATTGTTTCAAAGAGAAATGGGATTTTTGGATGGATATGAATGGTGTGGATGTATTATGTATGGGTTGGTGTAAGTAGTATGTTGCAAAAGGCACAAGGGTGTGTACCTTTTTTTATCTTGATTAAGGATGTGAGGTGATGGATAGACAGAAAAATGGGATTTCAAAATAGGAATGCTAGGTAGTGGAATATAAGGACCCAAGATGGATGGAGGGGATGAAGGACTTTGTTTTGGGACATAGGGATCCAAAATATATGAAAGGGATGAGGGATTGGGATTTAGAACATAAGAGCCCAAGATAGATTTGGAGGATAGGGTTCATGTGGATATTTGGATTTAGATAGAGGGATTTTGGATTTAGGATGGGTGGAAGGAGTGCCAATATCTTGAGATTGGTATCCAAGCCCATGATATTTTGTATTGTCTTTGATATTAAGGGGTTCTAAGATGCATTTCTCATGAAGGCCTAACCCTTTGCCTTGATAATGCATAGTTTGACAAATCCTTTTGCCAATGGTGTAAGGAAAATTAGACGCGGAAAACAATTCTCCTAACGTCAATACCTCAGGAAAGAGTGCAGAAGTACTTTTTAAATTTTCAATTACAGTAAAAATGAGATGCTCTATGAGACAGATTACAAAAATAGAGTATTTAGACAAACACACATGAACACTAGATATACGTGGGAAAACCCTTACGGGAGAAAAACCCACCACGCCAAGAGAAATCACTTTGTATTATAGTAATCAAAATTACATACAATTCCAGACTTATCTTTCTGGTGTCATTATACAACAACATTCATCATGAACCTTCTTCAAACAGAGACTTCCAAGTTACAGCCTTTACAGATTTTAATTCCTTTTCTGATACGGTTTGAAATCTTCACACTTCACTGTTGATCGAACTACTATCCAACCCCCAAGCGTCTGCAACTTCCAACTATATCCATGGTGTTCCCTGACTATTGAGATTTCTCACAGAACTGTCGCACCGAACCAACTACTAACGGTTCACTTTCGGCTTCCTCTATTCTTCAACGAGATTCCACGTATGACAGTTAGACAATCAACAAAAATTGTAATGCTCTGGCATCTCGGTGAGACACTAATAGTGTCTCGCCGATGCCACATATACTTCGTACCGATGTCGCCAAGAGTTATCGTAGTTGCTAGGATGTTCTATCAAGCTCCATAAGTTACACCGAGCCACCAAGCAGTCGCCCAGACTTACCGCTTTCGCCAAGAGATCATAGCAAGTCACCAAAGGTATACCGTAGACTTAAGTCATATTGAGCTTCAAGAGACAGTCGACAAGACTCACATCTATCGCCGAGAGTTCATACCGATCTCCATACGTTTCACTGAAGTGTTCAACATAAAACAGTGTTGGCAAGACATGTAGCTCTCACTAAGACTTCTTATCGATCTCTATGACTTATCCCGAAATCCTTTTGTCTATCGCTAAGAGTTACACCGAAGACATACACCTGTCGGCCAAACAATCGACTTTCGCCGAGACACCATATCGAGATCCATATGTTTCACCGATGATCAACTGTCACCAAGAGCTACCCCGAAGACTTCCAAAAGGTGATTCTTTCGGTGATACCTTGAATGTTCGCTGAGACGTTTCTCCGACCACTATGAGTTACTCTGAATAATGCTTGGCTGAGCCCCCATCGGCAAGACTTCCACTGTTCGTTAAAACATCTTCCTGAACCATTAGAGTTACCCCGAAGACATCAATACATACGCTGTCGGCAAGAGATCAATACTTCGCTAAGACATCTTAGCGAGAACCTTTAGCTTCACTGAAGGTCACAGTCGCTAAGAGTCTCGATGATATACGATTGAATGGCATGTCGACCAGAGGTCTCCCAATCGCTCTAATGTCATAACGAATACATCATGCTACAGCGATATACTCCATAGTGCAACCTTTCAGCAAGACAATGACAGGGTCACAGCGACCTGTTCAGAAATGAATAAAGCAAACTGCTAGTTGGCCAGACATGGAACCTGTCACACCGACTTGGCACTCATGGAGGTTTCATTCTGTAATGTTTGAGACACATATTTCCAACAATCTCCCACTTGACAAAGATCATTCAGGAACCTCCAGAGCATAAATAATACTTACTAAAAAACATGGGCACTAAGGCCCATTGAACTGGCACACCACCTGAACTTGTATGTGCTCACAAGCTTCGTCAATGCATCTGCAACATTCTCCAGAGTATCAACCTTTTCCAAATTGACCTTTCCATGCTCAACCATATCTCGTACAAAGTGGTACTGTACATCAATATGTTTCGTCATGGCATGGAAAGTTGGATTCTTTGCCAGAAAAATGGCACTCTGACTATCACATAAGATTGTTATTTCCCCTGCATCAAAACCAATGTTAGAACACAAATGTTTCAACCATATAGCTTCTTTACAAGCATGGGTAGTTGCCATGTATTCAGCCTCTGTAGTGGACAAAGTGACTACAGCCTGTCACTTGCTCATCCAACTCATTGCACCACCATTCAACATGAAAATGTATCCACTAGTGGATCTCCTGTTGTCAATGTCCCCTGCCCAATCAGAATCTACATAACCACGAATGTTGAGAGTCCTCTGTGATTCAACCAAATTCCCATGGTAACACAAAGCAAAATCTGAAATTCCCTTCAAATACCTAAACACCCTCTTCACAACATCCCAATGTATTCTTCCTGGATTAGCCATAAATCGACTAAGTACTCCCACTGCTTGGGCAATGGCTGGCCTTGTACAAACCATTGCATACATAAGGCTACCTACTACACTAGCATAGGGTACACTGGTCATGTCCTCCATCTCAGTAGGAGATTTTGGACAATTCTCAACAGATAGCTTCATTCCCTGCATGACTAGAACAACTAACTGCTTGCAATCATTCATACAAAATCTCGCTAGAACAGTCTTTATATACTTACTCTGACTGAGCCAAAGCTTTCTATTCTTCTTGTCCCTGGTTATCTCCATCCCCAGAATATACCTTGCTGCACCAAGATCCTTCATTTTGAACTTAGCAGACAACTGAGACTTAAGATCAGAAATCATTAGCTTGCTATTTCCAATTAACAACATATCATCAACATAAAGAGCAATAACAAGCACTTGATCACTTTCAGCTTTATAGTATACACAGTGATCAGATTTTGATCTCACAAAGCCTAAAGCTAATACATAGGTATCAAATTTCTGGTACCACATTCTAGGTGACTGCTTTAACCCATACAAAGACTTCTTTAATTTGCATACCAGTTTTTCTTTACCTTTCTCAACAAAGTGCTCAGGCTGGGACATATAGATTTCTTCTTCAAGATCACCATGAAGAAATGTTGTCTTCACATCCATCTATTCAACCTCTAAGTCATAAGCGACTGCAAGTGACAATAGAAATCTAATGGACGTCAGCTTTTCTACAGGAGAAAAGATTTCCCCATAGTCAATTCCCTCTACCTGGGAATAACCCTTTGCAACCAGTCGTGCTTTGTATTTTTCTACACTGCCATCTAGACCAATGTTTTTATTAAATACCCATTTACATCCCATAGGTTTTCTACCTTTAGGCAAGGGCACCAGACTCCAGGTTTCATTTTTATCTAAGGACGCCATTTCTTCCTTCATGGCTTCCAACCAAGAATCTGAATCAGACATTTTAATTGCCTCCTTTACAGTCCTAGGCTCATCAGTGCTAGAAATCAAGGCATAGACACAAGTAGAATCAATTAATGAGAACCCATACCTATCTGGTTATTTCCTTTCTCGGGTTGACCTCCTCACTGGCTGAGGCTGAGGTTCATCTTCTTCAAAGCTTTCAGAACTGCTTGAGCTCTCCTCAGTTTCAGGTATGTTTTGAATCTTCAATTCCTCTTTCTTTGGTGTAGGAGGAATTGCTGCTACATCCTTACTATTTTCTAACTTTGTCTCTGACTGCATATCCAAGATGGAAGGTTTCAGCTCACAAAAGATTACACTTCTAATGTATACAACCTTCTTTGTAATAGGATTCCAAAGCTTGTATCCTTTAATGTTAGCACTATAGCCAATAAAAATACACTTAACAGCCTTGTTCTCCAATTTAAATCTTTTTACATCTGGCACATGTGCATATGCCTCATAGCCAAAGACTCTAATATGTCTAAGAGAGGGCTTCTTACCAGACCATGCTTCCAAAGGTGTCTTATCAACAAAAGCAGAGTTTGGAGACTGATTAACTAAGTAACATGCAGTAGCAGTAGCTTCAGCCCAGAACTTCTCCTCCAAACCAACACTACTAAGCATACTTTGTGCTCTCTCCATCACTTTCCTATTGAACCTTTCTACAACTCCATTCTGCTATGGAGTGTAAGGTGTAGTCTTGTGTCTTTTGATTCCATGGTATTTACAGTATCTTTCAAATTCATCAAAACAGAATTCACCGCCATTATCAGTCCTTAAGCATTTTATTGTTTTACCAGTCTAATTTTCAACAAGATTTTTAAACTCCTTAAATCAACTGAACACTTCTGATTTACTTTTCAAAAAATATATAAATGCTCTTCTTGAATAATCATCAATGAATGACACATAGTATCTTGATTTAGACAAAGAAGGAACATCTACTGGACCAAACACATCCAAATGAATATAGTCTAACAAACCAGAAGATTTATGAGGATTGTCATAAAATGAAACATGATGTTGCTTCCCATATATATAGTGTTCACATAATTTAAATTCCAGATTACAATCTTCAAGCCCCTCAACCAGGTTTTTTTTCTTCAATATTTTTAAACATTTTTCTCCTATGTGGCCTAACCTATGATTGCAAAGCATAGTCTTCTCTGCAGGAAGTTTTACTTCCGTAGAGTTTACATAATTAGGGATATTTCCCTCTTTACCTCCATGAGCAGCTTTCAGTGACTTCGAAGAGACACTGTTACAATGAACAACTTGTGCATCCAGCTTGTACAGGGTACCAATTTGAGCACCTCTAGCCAGCACCATTGAACCTCTAGTCATCTTGCAGCCATATCCCGAGAAAAAGACTTGTACTCCAATATCATTTAGCATACTTACAGACAATAGATTTCGAGCCAGACCTGGTATGTGCATAACATTATTGATCCCCTTTATTCTGCCATCAGGGAATTGGATTCTGACTCTTCCATGGCCAACAATTTCCAAGGTTGAATCACTCACCAAGTACACCTTTCCACCATCGTATTCTTCATACTTTCTAAACCATTCTCTGTGAGATGTCATGTGGAACGATGCTCCAGAATCGATCAACCAGACATCATCTGATGCCTGAGTAGCCAAGGTTGCAATGAAGGCGTCACCATCACTATGAGAAGAACCATTATCGGAAGATCCTTTCTTCTTCTTTTTCTCCTCTTTACAATCCTTTCGAACATGACCAGGTTGCCCACAGTTCCAGCACTTCACCTTGGACTTCTTGCCAAGAGACTTTGATCTCCCCTCTGATTTTGATTTGGACTTTTTGTCCTTCTTCTTTCCTTTCTCCTTTGACCTTCCTCTGACAGCAAGAGCCTCCTTCGCCATCTCAGAAGATTTTCTTCTCATTTCTTCTGACACCAAAGAACCAGCAATATCTTCCATTTTGAAATTGGATGTTGTACTCCCAATAGCCATCACTAGATGATCCCATGAGTCTTGCAAAGAACATAACAGAAGCATACAACAATCTTCTTCTTCAATCTTTACACCAACAGATGTTAATTATGTGAGCAACATGTTGAATGCATTCAAATGATCAGCTACAGACCCTCCTTCCTGCATTCTCAAAGAGTAAAGCTTCTTTCTCAGGAACAGCTTATTCACCAATGATTTCCCCTGATAAATGGATGCCAGTCTTTTCCACAAGAGAGAGGCAGTCTTCTCTTCATGCACATTGAGAAAAACTGAGTCTGCCAAACATAGCCTTATCAACCCCTTCGCATTTCTATCTGCAAGGTCCCATTCTTCTTGCTTCATGCTTGTAGGTTTAGTTCCATACACAGCAAGCCAAAGGTCTCGATCTACTAAGAGATCCTCCATCTTGAGTTTCCAAAATTCAAAGTTACTGCCATTGAATTTCTCTATTTCAATCTTCCCAGATGAACTAGACATCTTAATCTGTAAATAGAATAACAATCTCTAAAAAACTCCCACTAAACAGTATTGACACAAAAAACACAATGTACCCCCAAGGATAACACAACTGGCCAGGCTCTGATACCACTTGTAAGGAAAATGAGATGCGGAAAACAATTCTCCTAACGTCAATACCTTAGGAAAGAGTGCAAAAGTACTTTTTAAATTTTCAATTACAGTCAAAATGAGATGCTCTATGAGACAGATTACAAAAATAGAGTATTTAGACAAACACACATGAACACCAGATATACATGGGAAAACCCTTACGGGAGAAAAACCCACCACACCAAGAGAAATCACTTTGTATTATAGTAATCAAAATTACATACAATTCTAGACTTATCTTTCTGGTGTCATTATACAGTAGCATTCATCATGAACCTTCTTCGAACAGAGACTTCCAAGTTACAACCTTTACAGATTTTAATTCCTTTTCTGATACGGTTTGAACTCTTCACACTTCACTGTTGATCGAACTACTATCCAACCCCTAAGCATCTGCAACTTCCAACTATATCCATGGTGTTCCCTGACTATTGAGATTTCTCACAAAACTGTCACACAGAACCTGCTAACGGTTCACTTTTGGCTTCCTATATTCATCCACGAGATTCCACGTATGACAGTCAGACGGTCAACAGAAATCGTAATGCTCTGGCATCTCAGTGAGACATTAACAGTGTCTCACCGATGCCACATATACTTCGTACCGATGTCGCCAAGAGTCATCGTAGTCGCCAAGATGTTCTATCGAGCTCCATAAGTTACACCGAGCCACCAAGCAGTCACCCATACTTACCGCTTTCGCCAAGAGATCATAGCGAGTCACCAAAGGTATACCGCAGACTTAAGTCATATCGAGCTTCAAGAGACAGTCGGAAAGACTCACATCTATCGCCGAGAGTTCATACTGATCTCCATACGTTTCACCGAAGTGTTCAACAAAAAATAGTGTCGGCAAGACATGTAGCTCTCGCTAAGACTTCTTATCGATCTCTATGACTTATCCCGAAAGCATTTTGTCTATTGCTAAGAGTTACACCGAAGACATACACGTGTCGGCCAGACAATCGACTTTCGCCGAGACACCATACCGAGATCCATATGTTTCACCGATGATCAACTATCACCAAGAGCTACCCTGAAGACTTCCAAAAGGTGATTCTTTTGGTGAGACCTTGAATGTTCACTGAGACGTTTCTCCAACCACTATGAGTTACTCTGAATAATGCTTGGATGAGTCCCTGTCGGAAAGACTTCCATTGTTCGTTAAGGCATCTTCCCGAACCATTAGTGTTACCCCGAAGACATCAATACATACATTGTCGGAAAGAGATCAATACTTCGCTGAGACATCTTAGTGAGAATCTTTAGCTTCACCGAAGGTCACAGTCGCTAAGAGTCTCGCCGATATACGATTGAATGGCCTGTCGGCCAAAGGTCTCCCGATCGCTCTGATGTCATAATGAATACATCATGCTACAATGATAGACTCCACAGTGCAACCTTTCAGAAAGACAATGACAGGGTCACAGCGACCTGTTCAGAAATGAATAAAGCAAACTGCTAGTCGGCTAGACATGGAACCTGTCACACCGACTTGGCACTCATGGAGGTTTCAGCCTGTAATGTTTGAGACACATATTTCCAACAAATGGGATACTTGTTTTTTTGGAAGAAAGATGTGAGTCCATTTTGAGGGGGATATCACATGGAAGGAATGATAGGCTCTTGGAGTAAACCATCTTGAATGAAAGTGGAGGAACCCATTTGATAAGTATGGAGTTCATGGGTAGTTTGGATAGGGTGATCAAATCTTATGGAGGATTAGTATCATGACATGAAGATGAAGGGATTATTTCATCTTGACTTTGGGTAGGATCATGGAATGGGGTGAATGGTATAGTGTGCTCTTGGTTATGAGATGGAAGGGGATCATGACATGGAGTGGGAGGGGTATTTTTATCATGAGAGAGAAGAGGATCATTAGATGGGGTAGAAGGTGTACTTTAATCTTCATTTAGAGAGAGATCATGCAATCAAGTGGAAGAGGTAATTTTCTCTTGACATGTAAGGGTTTCATTAGATGAAGTGGGAGAGAGTGGACCATGAGAGGGTGATGAAGGGATGTCTTTCTCTTGAGATGTAAATGGGTCATTAGATGGGATGGAAGGGATATGTTGTTCTTGATTGGGAATGGGATCATAAGATGGAAGGGGGCCATATGATGGAGGAGGAGTTCCTTGATCTCTATATGGAGGGGAATCCATGCAAGCATGATTTAGATTAGGGGATGGACATAGTTAATTTTATGTGGATGGTGTGATGGGGAGGAAGGTTGGATAGACTCTTCAACTTGGATAGATAGGGTGGTAGGAGATTCATGAAATTTAGGGGATTGGGGTTTATCTTGATGTGGGGGTGATGAAGGTGGATGCATGACATGGGAAGATTTCACCACTTTGTTTTTTCATGGGGAATTATCCACCTTTGAGTATATTCCTTGGAGGAAATTATTATGAGGGACATGTGATGAATTTGATTGGTAAGATTCAGGTGATGTGGATTTTAAGGATGTGGGAGATGAACAAGTAGAATAATAAGTGGAAGCTTCCATGGATTGGTAAATTGAGGATGAGGATGAGGACCTTGAAAAGGATTTGGAGATTGGGATTTGAGATGTGGATGGGGTTGGAGGAGAATTTTTTCTAGAGGCTTGATTTCCCTTATCAAAGGAAGGGGATGGATAAGCAAGAGGAGATGGATTGGGATTGAATGAAGGTGGGGAGGATGGAAGTTTAGCACCAATTCCAAGGAGATATCTAAGCATGGGTTCCTTATCAATATGAAAGTACTGGGTGAGGATAAAATTGGTGGTGATGGATGGGGATGATATGGATGGGACTTGAGGGGAGATTTTGATGGGGCATTGGTGGAAGATTGGAGAATTTTGGATATTTATAATGGATTCAATGTGGTACACAATGCTCTCATTATCATCATATGGATCATATTCAAGTTGGTCATCAAAGCTATCCTCACTATCATCAATATGATTGGGGTTGGTTGGAATAGATGAAGGTGGATTAGGATAGATTAGGTTGGATGAAGGATAAATTAGGTGGTTAGACATGGTGGAGGATTGATTGGAAGAGGAAAGCTTGGGATTGATTTTGGATGAGGATGCAAAGTATAATGATGGATTAACTAATTCTAAAACTATCATTATAGCCTTCAAAACTATCACCAGTCTCTTAGGACTATCATAGGTCTCTTAGAACTATCATAAGTTTCATAGGATTGTCACTCTTGTCTTAGGATTGTTATAAGTTTCTTAAGAATGTTATAAGTTTCTTACGACTGTCATAGGTCTCTTAGGACTATCATTTAAGTTTCTTTGTATATAATCATCTCTCCTAATCTCGTGTCTCTCCTTCCTACATCTCTACAAACCCAAGGGTAGAAAGGGGCATGAAGAGGGAATGCATCAAGAGGCTCTACAAGATGATAGTGACAAGGTATAAGTTGAAATATGACAAACAAAGGGAAACAAGGCATTTACCAAACAAATGGAAACCAAATGTAAGGACTTGCAAGTTTGATCGTAAGTGAGAGGCTCTAAGTTGAAACATGACAAAAAAATGGAAACAAAGGGAGTTTACCATGTGTACAAAGGGCATTAATGGATTTATCATTGAAATGAGTAGGTCTGTGAAGAACACCATTTTATATACACATCAACAAATAATTATCAAATAATGATATGCTAGGGGTAATGGACAAGGTCAATAAAGGTGACATGTGGTCTAATCTTCACTTATAAATGTTGAAGGAATTGGTTTAGTAAATTCTCAAATGTATTAATTTAGTGATTGGGAAGTGATAAAATAAACCACTAGGAGTAGCTACCATATAAATAGCACTAGGAATAGCTACCATTAGGAAGTGAGAAAATAAACCACTAGGAGAAGCTACCATGGCCATGGTTGTAGTAGTCACCATACATGCATGGTATGTCCTAGCATCAACATACAAATTTGTGTGCCAATAATATTGGAATAAGATGGAGGTGTAAGAAAAGACATATTTTAGATAATGTGTGTCATTCCCTTAAGAAACTCAAGATATTGAGGTTTAGCTACTAACATATTACAAATAGCATCGACCAAAGGCATAAGGAAAGAAATTTTTTGGATAATGGGTGTTGTGGAAGGGCAACAAAGGGTAGAAAAGGGTAGAGATAAATGGGAAGAGATGAATAGGGAAAAGTCGTAAGTTTCTTAGGACTATCACAGGTCTCTTAGGACCATCATTTAAGTATCTTAGTATATAATCAACAAATCATTATCAAATAATGATATGGTAGGGGTAATGGACAAGGTCAATAAAGGTGACAGGTGGTCTAATCTTCACCCAGAAATGTTGAAGTGATTGTGTCTATAATAAGGAGCAATAAGTAATTGAGATGAAGTGATTGTAAAAGTGGCGACTTTAATATGTAGTTGGATAACATTATGCATTAGTTGGTTAAGCATGGGATCAATAGTATGAATGAGTAATGGATTTGATGTGAAATTAGATGGAGCCTACAAATTTTTGTGCCAATAACATTGGAATTAGAGTCCATTAATTCCCTTTCCACACATGATAAACATGAAAAAGAAAGCACATCAAAGGGTAGAGATGAATGAGAAGGATAAACAAAGGGAAGTCAAGGGAATTTATTCTTGTACACTTCTAAAGATGTAGCTGATGATATAGCTAAAATAGTTAATAAAGTGTGAAAGATTGGTTATGAGATACAAAGGAGTGATATAACTTGTAAGGAAAGCAAGATGCAGAAATGCCTTCCAAATGCCAATCTTATAGGAGAAATAATGCAGATGGTACTTTTAATTTTCAATTACAATTACAGTTCATTTAAGAAACACATACACAGGAACAAATAGATAAACCCACACATAGAATTGAACACCAGATTTACGTGGGAAAACCCTTACGGGAGAAAAACCCACACACCAAGTAAAGTCACTTTGTATTACAATAAATATTTTTTATATACAAAATTTCAGACTTCACTCTTAGATGGTAATTCACAGTAGCAAACATTTCCTAGATCAACCTTGTACACAGATTTGCAATACAGATTTGTTCTCTCACACTGTTACAATGCTCGTAAGCATACATTTTCAGAACATTAACCAATTGATCAAACTCATCACCATACTGAGTGATTCAACATATATAATATACAATAATGGTCATTTTGATTTATGAACACCAACCGTTACAAGAACATAAACCGCTATAGCCACATCAAAATCATTCTAAAATCATTATTTAAACCATCAACAATCTCTAGCCAATTATCGGTTTCCAACCTGGCACCAATCAGGGCCTGCCTAGGTACTCTTCACACGTTATCAAATCACCCATCATAACGCTTAACAACTTGGCACTGGTTGGGTCCACAACGACACGTTTCTAAATCCTGCACACCCCACGGGAGTCATTCGGGACCCACCACAAGAGGCGTGGGGTTAGTGGGCACTGTTAGATCAAATTTATTCTGACTGTTGATCAAATTATTACATCACACTATCAACATGATGTCAAAGTTATTACCGTTGACGAATCCCATATGAAGTCACTATATTACCAAAAATCCTAACTTCATAACCTATATCGGAGGTTAGGAATATCTCAAAACCTACGACAAGGTGATAACAAAGAAAGCCTTAGCATCGCTAAGTCGGGAGGTTGTAAAAATTTAGAACCCTACGACTTAGTTTTGTTGAAAAGTTATGAATTCCCAGAACTCTGCGACATGAGTTCCAATGTTATGATTTTCAGCGAACCCATGACATGCAAGGAAATAAAGGAAATAAAATGCCAAGTTCAAATGTTCCAAACCAGCAAGTTGAGGCACATTTTCCAACATGCTCCCACTTGACGAAGACTTACTAGCTTCTTCCAAACTCGAAGTTATTGAATATCATAGGCCCCAAGGCCCATCGAACTAACACACCACCTATACTTGTCTGTGCTCATAAAATTTTTCAATGCATCAGCAACATTCTCCAGAGTACACACTTTTTCAAGATTAACCTTTCCATCCTCCACCATATCATGAACGAAATGATACTGAACATCAATGTGCTTCATCCTAGCATGGAAAGTGGGATTTTTCACCAAACAAATAGCACTCTGACTGTCACAACAAATCATAATATGTCGTGCATTACACCAAACATCAGAACAAAAAAATTTAATCCAAATGACTTCCTTACAGGCGTGTGTAGTTGTCATGTACTCTGCCTCAGTAGTAGATAAAGCAACTACAACCTGCTGCTTGCTCATCCAACTAATTGCACCACCGAATAACATGAAGATGTATCCACTGGTGAATCTTCTGCTATCAATGTCCCCTGCCCAATTATAATCCACATACCCATGAATGCTAAGATATTTTTGTGATCCAACTGAGTTGGCATGATAACACAAAGCATACTCTGAAGTACCCTTCAAATATCTAAAAACTCTCTTCACAACATCCCAATGCAATACTCCCACTAAGTAGGCTTGGATATCCATAAACAGACTAAGTAATCCCAATGCTTGGGAAATGTCTGGCCTGGTATAGACCATTGAGTACATTAAACTACCAACTACACTTGCATAAGGCACCCTGCTCATGTCCTCCATCTCAATAGGAGACTTCAGACAATCTTCAACAGATAGCTTTGTTCCCTGCAACATTAGAACAACTAACTGCTTGCAATCTGTCATACCAAGTCTCTCAAGGAAAGTATTAATATACTTACTATGGTTGAGCCAAAGCTTTCTACTTTCCCTATCTCTTCTGATTTCCATACCCAAAATATACCTCGCTGCTCCTAAATCTTTCATTTCAAAACGTGCTAACAGCTGAGATTTTAAAACAAAAATCATACCCTTACTATTCCCAAAGAATAATATATCATCTACATATAGGGTAATAATAAGTAAATGATCATTTTTAGTTTTTTAATACACACAATGATATGATTTTGATCTCACAAATCCCAAATATAACACAAAAGTATCAAACTTTTGGTACCACGTTGTAGGTGATTGTTTTAAACCATAGAGAGATTTCTTTAACTTGCAAACCAGATTTTCTTTTCCTTTTTCAATGAAGTGCTCAGGTTGGGACATATAAATTTCTTCTTCCAGATCTCCATGAAGAAATGTTGTCTTCACATCCATCTGCTCAACCTCTAAGTCATATGCTACTACAAGTGACAATAGAAATTTGATAGATGTCAACTTAGCTACAAGAGAAAAAATTTCTCCATAATCAATTCCCTCCACTTGGGAATAACCTTTCACAACCAACCTAGCTTTATACTTCTCCACACTATCATCCAGACCAATTTTCTTCTTAAATACCCATTTGCAGCCAACAAGCTTTCGACCTTCAGAAAAAGGTACCAAATCAGAGGTTTCATTCTTTTTCAAAGATATCATTTCCTCATTTATGGCTTCCAACCAAGAATATAAATCAGACATATTAATAGCCTCCTTTACAGTCCTAGGCTCATCAGTGCTAGTAATCAAAGCATGGGCATAGTTTGTATCCAACATGGAAAAACCATACCTTTTAGGTTGTCACTTCTCACGTGTAGACCTCCTCACCAGCTGAGGCTGAGGTTGTGGTTCTTCTATTTGTTCAGAACTCTCAGAGCTGCTAGAGCTCTCCTTAGTTTTAGGTACACATTGAATTTGTAGTTCCTCTTTATCTGGAGTTCAAGGAATTTCACCAACATCATTCTTCTTTTCTTCTTCTATCTCTGACTGCAGATCAGCTGCAAAAGGTTTCAGCTCTCAAAAGATTACACTTCTAATGTACACAACCTTCTCAGTAACAAGATTCCAAAGCTTGTATCCTTTCACACCAATGCCATAGCCGATAAACATACATTTTATAGCTTTTTTCTCCAACTTAGACCTTTTATCATTCGACACATAAACATTTGCTTCACATCTAAAGACACGAATATGTCTCAGAGAGGGCTTCTTACCAGACCACACTTCCATAGGTGTTTTATCAACAAGAGCCGAACTAGGTGAATAATTAATCAAGTAACATGTTGTAGCCACAACCTTAGCCTAGAACTTCTTCTCCAAACTAGCACTGCTCAACATACTTCTTGCTCTTTCCATCAGCATCCTATTTAACCTCTCAGCAACTCTATTATATTGTGGAGTATAAGGCATAGTTTTATGCCTTTTAATCCCATGGTCTTTGCAATACCTTTCGAAGTCTATTGAACAAAACTCATCACCATTATCTATCCCTAAGCATTTAATTTTCCTTCTAGTCTAATTTTCTACCAATTTTTTAAACTCTTTAAACTGACTGAACACTTCTTATTTACTTTTAAGAAAGTATACAAATTCCCTTCTCAAATAGTCATCAATAAAAGAAACATAATATTTAGACTTCGATAATGAAGGAACATTCACTGGACCAAATATATCAGAGTGAGCATAATCTAGTACACTAGAAGATTTGTGAGAACTAGAGTAAAAAGAAACATGGTGTTGTTTTCCATAAACACAATGTTCGCAAAAAATGAACTCAAGGTTACAATCATCAAGCCCTTCTACCTGGTTTTTATTTTTCAAATATTTTAAGCCTTTTTCTCCTATGTGATCGAGTCTATGATGCCACAACATGGTTTTCTCTGTTGGGAGTTTCACCTCCAAAGAGTTTATACCCAGAGGAACTTCATTCTCCTTCTCTACACGAGCAACCTTTTTTGACTTTACAGAGACACTGTTACATTGAACAACTTATGCATCCAACTTGTACAGAGTACCAATACGTGCACCCCTAGCCAGCACCATCAAGCCTCTAGTCATCTTACAACCACCACTCGAGAATGTAACTTGCACGCCAACATCATTAAGCTTACTTACATAAACAAAATTTTGAGTCAGACCTGGTATATGCATTACGCCATCAATCCTTTTTATTCTTCCATTAGGGAATAAAATTCTAACTCTTCCTTGGCCAACAATTTATAGAGATGAATCACTCACAAGATAGACCTTTCCACCAGTATACTTTTCATACTTTGTAAACCCATCTCTGTGAGATTTCATATGAAAAGATGCACCTGAGTCAATCGACCAAACATAATCTGATGCCTAAGTCACCAAGGCTACAGTGAAGACATCTGCATCGCTCTAAGAAGAATCATTATCCAAAGATTTGTTGTTGTTCTTCTTTTTCTCCTCTTTACAATCCTTTCGGATATGACCAGTCTACCCACAATTCTAGCATTTCACCTTGGACTTCTTTCCAGGAGACTTTGATCTCCCTTTAGTTTTGGATTTAGACTTCTTGTCTTTCTTTTTGCCTCTCTCCTTTGATCTACCCCAAATAGCAAGGGCCTCCTTAGCCATCTCAGAAGATTTCCTCTGCATTTCCTCTGACAGTAGTGAAGCAACCACATCTTCCATTTTAAAGGTGGTTGTTGTACTTCCAATAGCCATTACTAGATGATCCCAAGTGTTAGGTAAGGAACATAACAGAAGCATACAGTGATCCTCCTCCTCTATCTTCACACCCACAAATTCAAACTATGAAACAATCATATTAAATGAATTCAGATGGTCTACTATGGATGCTCCTTCTTCCATCTTCAAGGAGTATAACTTCTTCCTCAGGAATAACTTATTCACCATAGACATTCCCTAATAAATATCACCAAGCTTCTTCCATAAAGAATGTGTAGTCTTCTCTTCATGGATGTTTAGGAGTACAGAATCAGCCAGAAAAAGTATTATCAACCCTCTAGCTTTTCTATCTACGAGGTCCCAATCTTCCTATTTCATTCCTGATGGTTTTGTCCCTATAATAGCAATCAAAATATCTCTATCCACCAACAAGTCTTCCATTTTGAGTTTCCACAACTCAAAATTTTCGTCATTGAACTTTTCAATTTCTATTCTTCCTAATGTGCTTGCAATCTCAATCTATAATCAAGTCAACTAGTTTTCTCTGCAAGACTCGCACTGGACAAGACTAGCACATAAAACCCGACTCACCCACAAGGATAACACAACTGGCTAGGCTCTAATACCACTTGTAAGGAAAGCAAGATGCAGAACCGCCTTCCAAATGGCAATCTTACAAGAGAAATAATACAAATGGTACTTTTAATTTTTTCAATTACAATTATAGTTCATCTAAGAAACAAATACACAGTCCTGAACAAATAGATAAACCCACACATAGAATTGAACACCAGATTTATGTGGGAAAACCCTTACGGGAGAAAAACCCACACACCAAGTAAAGTCACTTTATATTACAGTAAATAATGTTTACATAAAGAGTTTCAAACTTCACTCTCAGATGTTAATTCACAACAAAAAAACATTTCCCAGATCAACCTTGTACACATATTCACAATACAGATTCATTCTCTCACACTATTACAATGTTCGTAAGCATACAATGCAAAAAATTAACCAATTGATCGAGCTCATCACCATATTGAGTGATTTAACATATATAATATACAATCATGGTCATTTTGGTTTCTAAACACTAGTCGTTACAAGAACGTATCTTCTACAACTACGTCGAACTCATTCCAAAATCATCATTTAAACCTTCAACAATCTCTGGCCAATTATCAATTTCCAACCTGGCACCAATTGGGTCCTACCTAGGTACTCTTCACACATTATCAAATCAACCATTGTACCAATTAACAACTTGGCACTAGTCGGGTCCACCACAACACGTGTCTAAAGCCCTCACACCCCACGAGAGTCACTCGAGACCCACCACAAGAGGTGCAGGGTTAGCGAGCACCGTTAGATCAAAGTTATTCTGACTGTTGATCAAATTATTACATCACACTATCAACATGACGTCAAAGTCATTACCACTGACGAATCTTGTACGAAGTCGCTATGTCGCCAAAAATCCTAACTTCATAACCTCTATCGAAGGTTAGGAATTTCTAAAAACCCATGACAAGGTGATAACAAAGAAAGCCTAAACATCGCTAAGTCGAGAGGTTCTGAAAATTCAGAACCCCACGACTTAGTTTTGCCAGAAAGTTATGAATTCCCAAAACTTTGTGACATGAGTTCCAATGTTATGATTTTCAGGGAACTCACAACATACAAGGTAATAAAGGAAATAAAACTCCAAGTTCAAATGTTCCAAGCTAGCAAGTTGAGGCACATTTTCCAACATACCTATTGGTAGAAAAGATAGGGATAGATTCTTTGATGTGTATTTATAAGATAATTTTATGGAATATCAATATCTGAAAGTATCCATTATTTTCCAACATCCCAATTTTCTGAATGAGTTATATAGAGTTAAAATACAATAAAATATAATATACATTGAGTTTATTTTAACTAAATTTATTTCATTTGAATGTGAAAATTCCCTCTCAATAAACAAGGATGAAAATTTATCTTCTAAGGAAGAGTATGTTAAGTACTATAAAGATAAGGATGATTAATTGATTAATGTGAGGAATTTGATTATGATTGCATGGAAGAAGAAACTAAATATGATGTTTATGATGTAGTTGATTAAACTTTTTAACTTAAGAAAATAGTTCTACTCTAAATGAGTATGATTTTCCCACTCATAATTTTAAATACGTAGAAAAATATAATCAAGCAAAATCAGCACTATAACATAATCAAAATGTTATAAATTAAGCATGTAAGATAAGAAGTGATAAAGAAACATAAGAAAATAAAAGAAAATGTAAAGTACATGTATAAAGACTTAACATACCTTAAAATTTGAGATTCGATTTGAGAAACTACCCAATTATGTGTAGTTTGTTTTTATTCTTGCATCAAACTCCTCAAAAATTAGAGCTTTTCACAAAGTTTCTTAATTTTCAACATTCAATTCTATATAACTCTAATAAAATTGCTAAAAAACTATAGAATTAACCAATATATAATTTATGAAATTATAGTAATAAAACCATAATTAAAATTGTAACACTACAAACATGAAAATTTGAGTTCATATAATCAAATTTGATGTAAAAACTTTGTTAATTCCTCCTTCCTAAGTTGGAAAAAAAAAAAAAGGTGGTGCAAAGGTGGTGGAATGTGTAAAAATGCATGTGCTTTCTCCAACAACATGAAAAAGTGTTTTTTTGTCAGATAATGTAGAAAATCAAGAGAATAACAGAGCATGTGGGCCTAGATCATGGGTGTCCTACCTCTTTTACCATTTTTAGAAGTCTACAAAATGTGCTTGCATTATAATGTGAGTGTCATCATACATGTAGGGGGTTGTATTGAGGTATATCTATGAGACCTTTCTTTGAGCAATGATGACATCTTGTAAGTGCTATGCATGTCTTGTTTTGTGTGTGATATGAAATTTCACCATAATTCCCTTGTTATGTCATGTGTCATTGTATATTACATGACCCTTTGTGTGTGTGTTTCCATTAAATGTAACATCCATATACCCTCAAGCCTATGAATTAAACTCTCAAACCTAATCCCTCAACCCTATACCTTAAACCCTAAACCCTACACCCTCAACCCTCAACCCAATACTTAATCCCTAATCCCTCAACCCTAAACCCTACAACCTAAAACATCATCCCTATACCCTAAACCCTCAACCCTCATCCCTATACCTTAAACCCTAAACCTTACACCCTCAACCCTCATCTATATACCTTATACCCTAAACCATCAACCCTATACCTTAAACCCTAACCCTGCACTCTCAACTCTCAACCCTATACCTTAGACACTCAACCTTGAACATTATCCCTCAACTATAAACCCTCAACCCTCAACCTAATACTTAAGCCCTAATCCCTCAACCCTATAACTTAAACCCTAAACCCTACACACTGCACCCTCATCCCTATACCCTATACCTCAACCCATACTTAATTCCTAATCCCTCAACCCTCAACCCTATACCTTAAAATCTAAACCCTACATTCTCAACCCTCAACCCTATACCTTAGAAACTTAACCTTGAACATTATCCCTCAACTATAAAACATCAAACATTAACCCTATACCCTATGCCCTCAACCCTCAACCCAATACTTAAGCCCTAATCCCTCAAATATCAACCCTATAATCAATCCCTAATCCCTCAACCCTCAACCCTATACCTTAAAACCTCAACCATACACCTTCAACCCTCATCCATATACTCTATACCCTCAACCTTATACCCTAAAACTTGAACATTATTCCTCAACTCTCAACCCTATACTTAAACCCTAAACCATACACTCTCAACCCTTCACCTTCTGCCTTATACCCTCAACCCATACCCCAAACCCTATACCCAATATCATAAGCCCTAATCCCTATAGCCTATACACCTAACCTTAGAAACTCAACCTTGAACATTATCCCTCAAATGTAAACCCTCAACCCTCAACCTATACCCTCTACCCAATACTTAAGCCCTAATCCCTCAACCCTAAATTGTATACCTTAAACCCTAAACCATACACCCTCAATTGTTAACCCTATAACTTAGACACTCAACCCTGTAATTTTAAACCCTCAACCCTCAACCCTATACTTAATCCCTAATCCCTTAGACCTCAACCCTATATCTTAAACCCTACACCATAAAACCTCATCCCTATACTCTATACCCTCAACCTTATACCCCAAGCCTTGAACATTGTCCCTCAACCCTCATGCCTCAACCTTATTCTTAAACCCTAAGCCATACACTCTCAATTCTCCACCCTATGCCTTATACCATCAACCCATACCCTAAAGCCTATACCCAATATCTTAAACCCTAATCCCTATACCCTATACACTTAACCTTAGACAATCAACCCTAAACATTTTCCCTTAACCGTAAACCCTCAATCCTCAACCCTCAACCCTATACACTATACCCTCAACCCTATACTAAAGCCCTAATCCCTCAAACCTCAACCCTATACCTTAAACCCTAAACCCTACACCCTACACCCTCATCACTATACCCTATACCCTCAACCAAATAATTAAGCCTTAATCCCTCAACCCTCAACCCTATAACTTAAACACTAAACCCTACAACCTCAACCCTCATCCCTATACCTTATACTCTCAACCCAACACTTAATCCCTAATCCCTCAACCCTTATCCCTATACCTTAGATACTGAACCCTGAACATTATCCCTCAATTGTAAACCCTCAACCCTTAACCCTATACCCTATACCCTATACCCTCAACCAACCCTATACCCTCTACCCTATACCCTCAACCCTATACTTAAGAATTAATCCCTCAACCCTCAACCCTATAACTTAAACCCTAAACCCTACACCCTCAGCTCTCATTCCTATACCCTATACCCTCAACCTTATACCCTAAAACATAAATTTTGTCCCCCAACCTATACTTAAACCCTAAACCATACACTCTCAACCCTTCACCATATGCCTTATACCCTCAACCCATACCCTAAACCCTATACCCAATATCTTAAACCCTAATCCATATACCCTATATATTGAACCTTACACATAACCCTAAACATTATCCCTCAACTTTAAACCCTCAACCCTATACCCTATACCATAAACCCAATACTTAAGCCCTAATCTCTCAACCCTCAATTGTATACCTTAAACCCTAAACCCTACTCCCCCAACCATTAATCCCTATACCCTATACGCTTAACCTTACACACTCAATCATGAACATTATCCCTAAAATGTAAACCCTCAACCATATACCCTATATCATCAACCCAATACTTAAACCCTGATCCCTCAACCCTGAATCGTATACCTTAAACTCTAAACCCTACAGCCTCAACCCTTTACCCTAAACCCTACACCCTCAACCCTTAATCCCTATACCCTAAACACTTAACCTTAGTCACTCAATCCTAAAAATTATTCCTCAACTTTAAACCCTCAACCCTTAACCCTATATCCTACACCCTCAACCAAATACTTAAGACCTAATCCCTAAACCCTCAACTGTATACCTTAAACCCTAAACCCTACACCCTCAGTGCTTAACCCTATACCTTAGAAACTAAACCCTGAACATTATCTCTAAACTATAAACCCTCAACCCTCAACCATATACCTTAAAACCCTACACCCTCAACCCTCATCCCTATACCTTATACCCTAAACCCTAAATATTTTTCATCAACCCCATACTTAAACCCTAAGCCATACACTCTCAACCCTTCACCCTATGCCTTATAACCTCAATCCATACCCTATACCCAATATCTTAAACCCTAATCCCTATACCCTATAAACTTAACCTTAGAAACTCAACCCTAAACATTATCCATCAACTGTAAACCCTCAACCCTCAACCCTAAACC
Source organism: Sequoia sempervirens (assembly GCA_007258455.2). Taxonomy (NCBI): domain Eukaryota; kingdom Viridiplantae; phylum Streptophyta; class Pinopsida; order Cupressales; family Cupressaceae; genus Sequoia; species Sequoia sempervirens. The sequence goes on from VDFB02082425.1 coordinate 23,063, forward strand.
CTACACCCTCAACCCTCATCCCTCTGCCTTATACCCCCAACCTTATACCCTAAAACCTGAACATTTTCCCTCAACACTATACTTAAATGCTAAACCATACACTCTCAACCATTCACCATATGCCTTATAACATTAATCCATCAACCCTATACCCTATACCCTCAACCCTATACTTAAGCCCTAATCCATCAATCCTCAACTGTATGCCCTAAACCATAAACCCTACAACATCAACCCTCATCCCTATACCCTATACCCTCACCCCTATACCCTAAACCATACACTCTCAACCCTTCACCCTATTCCTTATTCCCTCAATCCATACCCTAAACCCTATACCCAATATCTTAAAACCTAATCCCTATACCCTATACACTTAACCTTATACACTCAACCTTGAACATTATCCCTCAAATATAAGCCCTCAGCCCTAAACCCTACAACCCTCAACCCTAATACCTATACCCTATACCCTCAACATTATAGCCTAAACCTTGAAGATTATCCCTCAACCCTATACTTTAAACCTAAACCATACAATCTCAACATTTAAACCTATGCATTATTCCCTCAACCCATACCCTAAACCCTAAACCCAATATCTTAAACCCTAATCCCTATACCTTACACACTTAATCTTATACACTCAACAAGCTGAACATTATCCTTGAACTATAAACCCTCAACCCTCGATCCTATACCCTATACCCTCAAACCTATACTTAAGCCCCAATCCCTAAACCCTCAACCCTATACCTTAAACCCTAAACCCTAAACCCTATACCTTAAACCTAAACCCTACACTCAACCCTCATCCCTATACTATATACCCTCAAGCTTATACCCTAAACCTTGAACATTGTCCTTCAACCCTCATCCCTATACCCTATACCCTCAACCTTATACCCTAAACCTTGAACATTGTCCCTCAACCCTATACCATCAACCCTATACTTAAAACATAAACCCTACACTCTCAAACCTTAACCCTATGTTTTATACCCTCAACCCATACCCTAAACCCTAACCCACTATCATTAACCCTAATCCATATAGCCTATGCACTTAACCTTATACCCTTAACCCTAAAAATTATCCATCAACTGTAAACCCTCAACCCCATAATCAAAACCCTAAACCCTACATTCAACCTTGTACCCTAAACCCTCAACCCTATACTTAATATCCTAAACCCCAATCCATATACCCTATACAATTAACCTTATACCCTCAACCCTGAACACTATCCCTCAACCCTCAACCCTATACCTTAAACCCTAAACCCTACACCCTCAGCGTTCATCCCTATACCATAAAGCCTCAACCTAATACCCTAAATCCTATATTCTAGAGCTTCAAGTTGACCATTTTGGTGTATAAATTTGACACACTTTTTAAAGGCACTTTGGGACCCCTCCTAATGGTGAATACTTTCTCTAAGGAAATGGATTCCACAATAAATACATTCATACATTCATTCATATAAATGTACATACAGACAATATGCATTCATACATACAAATATATGTATACATACATTCAAGAATAAAAACATGCATACATACATACAAGCATACATGCATACATACATGCATACATACATACATACATACATACATACATACACACATATATACATACATACATACATACATATATACAAGCATACACTCATACATATAAACATACATACATTTATACATACATTCATACATACATACATACATACATACATACATCCATACATACATACATACATACATACATACATACATACAAGCATACATTCATACATACAAATATACATACATTCAAGAACAAAAACATACATACATACATACAAGCATACATACAAACATACATACATGTACAAACATACTTACAAACATATATACAAACATAAATACATAAAACATACATTGATACAAACATACATAAAAACACAAAGCGATGCATAATGTGAGCACGCTATAACGTGCTCGTGTTTCATCTTGCTTTGGGAATCCCCAAGCCTTTGGTTTTGATTTTCTTTGGATTTTCAACCCAATGGCTTGTCCACTACCTTGCCAATGTCCAAAAATGTGTTTTTCACATTCTATAAAATTTCACATAATCTCGTTCATGCTAACCATTAGGTTTGCACGTGTTTCAAGATCAAGTACAACAAACACCTAGGTAATGTTAAGCTCTCATTAGCTATTTAGTGATGCAATTCTTTTCATCTTTTGACTATGTTAATTCTTTCATCTTTAATTTCTTTTGTTGGTGTATTTGTTTCTTATCAAAAACCAATGTTTGGTATTTTTTACTTTATTTTTTAACCGTTCATTGAAATTTAAAATAAATTTAATTTTTATAAACTAGACTCCATTCTACACATTAAAAAAAAAATGATTTTCAATTAGTTTTCAAAAATTATAGGGGTAGCACAGCCAAATTTCTATTTTTAGGATGTTTCCACTTTGAAAATTAGTAAAAAATCATATATTCATTAAAAAATTGTCAAAAAAATTAGGCATAAACTACATGCTATTGGCTAATTTCTCGCCAAAGTGATTTTAAAAATACTAAAAAAAGATAACCTTTTGAGGGAGCCACAACATATGATAAATTAGTTTTAAAAGTATATTTGGAGTGCTACAACCCTTTCTTTTGTTGCATCTTAAAATTTTGAGTGTAACTATCCTCCATTTCTCATCCAAGGTCAATATTTTTTGATTTCGATAAAAAGTGGCCACTTAAGACCCCTTTTTGGCCCTTCATCTTTGTGTACTTACCCACTTACCACACCATTATCAACTTTCTAAATAATCATATCTAAAGGTGGTAGATACATTAATGACATTCTTTTGGTATAGGTCATTGCATTGATGATGATCTTGATAGATCAACCTTTATGCATGTGATATAACAATCCAATGCCAAGAGGGCTCTCTATCATCATGGCATGATGTGTGTCTAGTAGGTTATAGGATTTTTGTTGATCATAATCTCAATTTATTCCAAATTTATGATATGTTCTAATGTGTTTATATAGATTCAAGTAAAAGAAACTAAAGTTGCACTTGATGTTTCTCACCTCTAAGTGCTATTAGATCACTTAAATAATGACACATGTGTTGTTGTTATGGTTCATTTGACTCCCACCTCTAGTAGAGGGTAATTTCTACCTCATGTGTATTGTCAATGTTGTATCTAGTCTTCTCATGATAATTGAGATGCTTATTCTCAAGCCTCTCCAAATCATATGAGAACATATTGTGTGTGGTGAGGATGGTCACAACCCACTCACTTTCATTCTCCTTCTCAACTTTTGTTGATGGGACTATTAGTTCGCTAGAGTGTGACAAGTTTCCTTTATTTGGCTCTTGCTATTTCTCTTGTTTGAGTTGCTACTAAAAAAAAAGAGATGATGATAAAGATGGTAATAATGGTTGAGACCTTCCCATGGAAAATTTAACCCCCATTAATGTATGGGGAAAGCTGGATGACTGTCACCCACCTCCTCCTTCTTTTGCTATTGCTCTCACTACTTTACATATATTTATAATTATATTGTTATTTTTTATTCTAGACTTTAAATCTCATATGGACTCCAGGGGTGTGACTATTTCCACAACTTTTTTTTGAATATTTGTAAGATTATCTTTTAATTAGTAATGTATGCACTATTCATAAAAAAATAATTTCTAAAATAATGAATGGTGGATCTTTCAAAAGTAAAATAAAAAATCTTAATTAGATAAAAAAATTATTAAATAATTCTAAAGTAAAATAAAATAAAATTTAAATAAATAAAATAGTTCCAACATAATCATGTGTACATAAAAAATAAGACATAATAATTTCTTAGATAATTCTTGCATAAATAAAATAGAATAAAATAATTCTCTTCACTAAATAAAATCTCTTATGTAAATAAAAATAACTCTGTGAATAATTTTTCTTTGTTCATGGGATTGGAAGGGTTAATTCCTTAGTTAATTTGAGAGAGGGAATCACATGGACCACACCACCTAAGGGATCGTTCAAACTAAACTTTAACAATGTTTTTAAGGGCGATTCAAGAATCTTGTAAGAAAGATGTATAATTAAGGATCATTTGATTGATGTAGCATCCAAAAAAACTAGTTGTAGGGACTAATAACAAAGTAGAGACATAAGAGATGTTTCTTGGTTTACAATTCTATGAGCTATTTGGACTCAAGAAAGTATAGTTTGAAAGGGATTCAAAGGTAATCATGAATCACCTCCTCACTTACCACGCCATCATCAACTTGCTAAATAATCATATCTAAAGGTGGTAGATGCATTAACCACATTATTTTGGTATAGGCCATTGTAAAAATGATGATCTTGATAGATCAAAATTTATGCATGTGATATATCAATCCAGTGCCAAGAATGCTCTTGATCATCATGGCATGATGTGTATGTAGTAGGCTTTAGGGTTCTTTATTTGAAAACTTGATCTTCGATTTTTTCTAGAGATGACCTAACTTAACAAAATGAATGCAACAATAAGGTTACCAGTAAACAAGTAACAAATTGCATTTCTCAAAGGACTTTTAGATATGAAGTAGAAATTTTTTTACAAGACTAACATCATCATCATCATCCATGGCATCAAAAAAATGATTGAAGACCATGCCATGGTGATGAATCATAGGTATAGAGTCAACATTGATGTGTCTTCCATGCTTTCAGTAATTTTCTTGGAAGTAGGGGAAGCAAATGAAATAATACAAGTAGTGGCAAAGGAATTGATCAAGCCACAATGGAGGCAAGGATTGAGGGTAATGTTAGATGAAGCTATTACTAGATTGAGGCTTCCATCATGAGAAGGTGCCTAGCCCTTGCACTGTGTTATATTCATGAACTCCTAGATTTTGTTTGTGCCCCCTATGTCTGAATAGAATGAAGAACAATGCAAGTGTTAAGAAAAATGAGACATCAAATTTCTTTAGTTTCCAATTGATACCACTCCCTCCACAAGAATCAACTAATCTTTGCAATGTTGAACAAAGAGGAGGCTATGGGGTAGTGGGCCTAGCTCAATTGGATAAAGCATCTTGTTACAAGCAAGCGGTCATGAAGTATAATCTCCCCACCATCTTGGTGGTACCAGAGGGTGTGTTGCACCAGATTCACCAGTCACATGAAAAAAGTTTACCGAGCGCACAACAGTTTATAGGGGGAAGGATACTCGACCGATTCCTGCAACCTAAAAAAAAAAAAGAGGAGGCTACAAACAATAGGACATCCAAGGGTGGACCATGAAAGAAGTTTACATGGGTTGGTTCCCCTTGCCTTTTGGGTCTTATTATTATGACTGTTTGGTTCTATTAATAGCATTGGTTTTGATATAGTATCCTTCACTAGGGTTTCTAGTATCTAGACCATTTTCATTGACCAAAATAATAAAATTAAATTTTTCTTGTGTGCATGTTGGTCATCCCTTGTAAGAATTTGTATGGAAATCTAGTGTAGAAATTTGGGAGATTGTTTCCTTTGGGTCTACTGCCACGTACACTTCTTATCGGTCTAACGTGTAAGGGGGAAGCTACATGTACGTTGTCTACATGATCAGAGTGAGGAAGAAAAATATATATAGAAATTTTTGGGGGACATTGGTGATGAAAAATGGCACAAAAAGATATTGAGGGAGGCGTTCTTGTGGCAGACCCCAATTTCTCAGAGGACGCCATGCCCAAATATGAGAGGGAGAAGAATAAGAAGAAAGAGAAGGGT
>VDFB02082426.1:0-41704 GCA_007258455.2 Sequoia sempervirens
GATATCCCAACATGTGTAGTAGTCTCACCTGCACTAATGATCCATGGTCTTGGGCATTCATTTCCCTCTGTGTCACCTCCAGAACCGTTGAGTGCCTCTCGCGAGTCTTCAACATCTTGAAGTTTTGCATCCATACAAAACATTTTGTCAGTTTTCCAAAGTGTCATCTCTTTTCTATCATTTTGTATCCCTGCCTCAGGTTTGGTGAATTCGCCTCTATTCAAGGCGAGTTCACCCATCTCCCTTTCCTGTGTGTTTACCTGTCTAGCTAGCACTTTCACCCCTTTTTCATCCTTTCACAAATTCACCTGTTTGTCCAGCGAATCCACCCCTTTCTTGTCTGAGCATGAATCCAACCTTCTTTTCCTTAGGGGAAAATTTGTATTGGCCCTTTTCCCCCAAGGGGCAGTTTTGCATCTGCCCCTGTGTCTTTTCTTCCCCGAGTGACGAATTTGTATTTGCTCTTTTCCCCAAAAGGCGGATTCACATCTGCCTGTTTTCCCTTTGGGTGAACTCGCATTCACTTTTTCCTAGTTTTGGTGAATTCAAATTTTCCTATCTCGATGCACACCTGCCCCTGTGTTGTGCAATCCCACCCTTTCCTTAGAGAGGCGGTTTTGAAATGGCCCCTCCCCTAGTGCATCTACCCCTGCAGAGCGCAAGTTCGCCTATGTCTTTGTCGATCCTTCTGGGTGGGTGAATTTTCTTGTCGAAAGGGTGAATCTTCCCTTCCATGGTGAATCTATGCCCTAATCTACCCGCCCACAATTAAACATGTGCTTAAAAATTCAAATCAAAATCACAAAGCAGGATTTGGGGCCTACCTAGTGTGGTACCTCTTAGTAGTAGTAGAACTGTTGTACCTCCTCGCCTTAGTGGATCAGCTCATCGTCCATGAATGCCTCATCACCACTCCCGCTAGCCATCCTCATCACTCACTTTCTCTCTCTCTCATCTAGTCAGCTGCCAAGTGTGCAAAAGGTGAATAGTAATTTTTTAAATTTACTATTTATAATTTTCACTTTTTGCACCTAGTTAGCCTTTTAATTTTTTGGGTAATTTTTACACTTTATTTAACCTTTTCACCCCTTTTCTTTTGAGGGCTTCCATTCGCACCCCGTTTGTCCATTTTCCTTCTTTCAAAAGCCATTCTTCATGGTTTTTCGCACTTTATCACATGGTATCCTCTGTTTCTCCATATCGAGAAGTCACTCTAGGCCCCATTTTCTTCCCCATCTAACCTCTCGAGGGGGCATACCCTACCATTTTCCTCCATCCTTCCATCCTATTTGCTTCTCCTGTGATACCGGGGCATCATTTAACATTCTTTTCCTTTATCGAGTCGTCTGTGTTCTTTTATTTTCTTCAAGACACTGTTCTTCTAATAGTATTTTGAAGAGGGGTAAAATGTAGACACCTTAATTTGACCACTCATGTATGGTCAACTTCACCCCTTGTCCCACACCCCTCATCGACATTAATTAAATAATTTATTATTTAATTAATATTGTTCTGCAGCCTAATGTCCCTAAGGTATTTAATAAATTAATTAAATACCTTACCCCCTTTCACCTCTAAATTAAATAAATATCCCAGTTTATTTAATTTAGTCACTTTAGCCTTTATGAATTAAATCAAATTTTAATTCATTTTTTCTCTCTCCTCATGTCACATCCTCCATAATCCCCTCTAATCTAGATTAGTTTAATTAATATGTGATTGGGATGTGCACACCCTTAATCATCATTAGGGTCACATCCTCCATAATCTCCCACTTGCCTCTAATCTATCATTAATTTGTCTAATAAGGTATTTGCACAACCTTAATCACATGCTTAACCCAACCTAATCTCCATGCCATTTATGGCATGTGTCCTAAGTCAACTACATTAAATGCTTTCTCCTTTCGGAGAAGACACCCCCTTTCCCATGTGGATTTTTAATTCACATTTATTTGTCTAATGCATTTTAAGGAATTTAAAATTCCTTCTCCCATCCCCATGAGGATTTTTGACATGTCCTCTCATCCACATGTGGACAAGGACCTCCTTTATGAGGAGATCTTGTCCCCTCCCAAGGTACAACCTAGTACCTCCACATCATCTTCACATCATCCCTCTCCTTCCATATCACCCACCACATGTCAAGATGTGAGGGCTTATGGGTTCTCAACTCACCCTAGCCCTTGATCTTTTCCATCTTGGCTTAATCTTGACGATTCATTCATTTAGAGGCACTTCCCCTAAAATGGTAGAATTGCCCCCATTTGCACTATCCATTATTGCAATCAAGCATTCAAACACTTAGCCAATTTTCAAGTTTTCAAGCCTTTCATCCACCATTGTTGCAGCATTTTGAGCCTTCGTGTTGCATCCATCCAACTACCCACAATCTCCATTGCATTCCTCGTCCTCTCACCATCATTTAGAGATAGGTTTTATGCTATTTTTCCACCAAGGAGCACACATATCAAAATATCAAAGGGCCAACCAAGACCACCAATCTAAACAAAGTAAAAGGTTCTAATTTCTTGTGTTTTTGTTTAGATTCAACTAGGCCAATCTTGAGGTGATTGTTTTGTGTTTTTCCTTTGTTTCTTTAGTTAGTTTTACATCTTAGTGTAGGAATTTCACATTGTGCTTTGACCATCCTTCTCTTCAAACTTTCAATAAATATCTTCCCTTTTGATATGATTGTCCTTCCTTGTCATCAACCATCTCTTTGCTAATAACTTTTCTTAGTCTCTATTATAATCTATTCTCAAGAATCTTTGATCCTAAAAAGCTATCTATACTCATATGATTCTTAGTTAAAAAATTTCCATTATCATTGTCGATTTGGGACTTGACTATAAATGAACCACTATTTCTTACATGAATGTCACCCTTCACTCTACTAAGTTTCCTCTTTCATGTTTTCATGCTATGACTGTCTCATTACCATTGTCATACATTCACTATTGAGTCATCAAGAGACTATCCTTTCATGGTCTTGTTGATGAAATCATTTCCAAACATCATGTTCTTATCTTTGCTCTGAGGTCTGTCTACAAAATATTCATAGTACATGAACCTCATTGTACATGCATTAATGTCAATTAAATTCATACACACAGTCATGTTTTCTAATTCTTCATTACAAGGTCATTGATTGTTAAGGTCTCATTCAAAGTCACAAATCATTATCTTCAACTCAAAACCTCACTGTCACAGATGCTTGTGGTGATTGTCTTTTTTTATTAGGACTATGTTCTAGGTATAGATCTCCTCCTTTATGACTCTTGAGAAAACTTCCTTCATAGCTTGACTATCCTTAATTGATAAAACTATCCCTTCACTCATAAGGATTGTCCTCAAGTTTACTCTCTCGTGCACATAGATAGTCATTTCATGCTTGAACTCACTGTCAGGTTTGTCATAATTTTATATCATCATGAAAAGGGTAGTCTTCATGTTAACTTGATTTAACTTATTGACCTTTGACTGCCCATTGGGCATAATGCTCTTGAAACTCTGCCCATTACTCCTAACCTAGAGTCTAGTGAGGTTTTTTTCCCTACTGCCACTTAACTCATAATTACCTTGCTCACCATTATCTTCCAAAGATCTTCCTACTATAATTAATACTATCATCTTCACTTTTCAAAGAAAAAAACCTCTGATATATTAATCAAAAACCTAGCCTAACATTCTCTTGTATCTCCCAGTTGGCATGACTTCAATCTCTTCATAGTCCATTTACACTTCTCAAATTCATAGAGTTATCTCTTCCTTTTTGGTTTGACCTACAACTGTAACACCCTCCATAGACTATGATACATGTAATTCCTAACTACACCATTCTAAAACTCCTTGCAAGTTGATCTTCTCAACATGTTGAACCTTGCATGACAATGCCTAGGGATTTGGGCTTGAAATCCAATTGAAGCTCCTCCTTTTGTTTGGTTTGTCTTCATACAATCCAACTTTAGTGATTTCAACCGTCAACTCTTTCAAATACCTCATTACCTTGAAAAAGACTATGTTTAATCAATATCTATCCAATTTGACCATATCCTTTAGCCATAGCATTCTATGAGGTCATAGTCCTTTGGGACATTCTAGAAAATAGTCTAAATGCCTTGCTCTTATGCTTACTTTGCTTTAAGACAACCTTGTCCTTTGGTGACATTGCTACCTCTAGAACTTCTTCACTATGTTTGCTATAGGTGGTTGTCCTTCAAAGTATATAACACTATACTCTTCTATTTTCAACACTATAGAGGACCACCCTTTTAATTTACAAGGTGGTTGTCTCTCCAGATTACCTTGCTATAATAATAATCTCTTCAAATTTTTAATCACACTATCTTCCCTCTCAATACCAATGTTCGATGGGCCAAGTTAGTCTCATTGCTATTCTTGAGTTGGCCTTATGACTGTCTTAGACTTCATTTTAATCATTAACTGTGGAGAACACCATACTGCCTTCCAAGCTCTGTAAAACTCTTAATGGCACTGTACCTCTTTAAAAATGAGCTCACTGTCAAGAAGTATGTCACTACCTTTTTCACTAAGCACTTGACTCTGCCATAATTGAAAGTGATTGTCACTATCTTAGTTAACCCACAACTATCCTTAAGAATTTTGAGGTATAAGAATGATTTTTTACTAAGTGTGAAGGGAGGTGCTGATATGAACATATTCATATCTTCTTGGACTGTCCCTACATTCTTAGGTTGGAACCACTTTCTTTTGGAACCTATCATCATTTGTAGACTCTCATAGACTGTACTATGCTTTCTCTTCAATCTGATTATTGCTTGTACTAACTATCATATTGATGCATGTCCCTTATGTTTTGTGGTTGTTTCACTTGTCTATGACATTGTGACCTCAAAACAAAACTAGCCTTTATCTTGGCCTTATCACCTTTCGGTATGGCTTGTAGCACTCTTCACACAAATTTATAATGAAAACCTACTCACAAATTGATATGCATATTCTTCTACACATCGTCACAAGGGTCCTCTTCACAACAAACTATACTTCACTACCAATAGGCTGTATTTTATGCTTTAGACTATGAACTGCCTCTATTATCCATGTTGAAAACCATGATCTACACCACTTTCTATAGAAATCTCTAACCTCTATCGATGGTCACTAGGGTTGTCATTAATGTGTGACAACCTTTTAAGCTTTAAAACCAATGTCCCTCAGATTGTCATGACATGGAAAAATCATGTGCTTTGCTATTGAGGGTTGCTCATACATCATAGTTGTCACAACTTCATCTCTCATTGTCTTTTCACTGTTGCTTCCTTATTAACAATCATTTCTTTGATAATAGCCCTCCATTTAGTGTCTTGGAGGTCCTTCCTTGAAAACATGGGACTGTCCTTCTATATGGTTTTGAATTCACCAAAATCATGAGAAACATGACAAGTTTTAGCCACTTAATAGGAAAACTTGTCCATTGTGCTATCAACTGAGTATGAAAAATGATTCTTTTTCTTTCTCCATGTTATTGATGTATCATCCGACATTGCCTATGTGAAAGTGGAGACTTAGTTGCACATGAATTTGACCATGAAGACTATGTGTTCATTAAAACTCCTTTGTAAAAAAGCCTTCATCAACCCTTCATGAGTAGATGCTAGATTTTGACAAGGGTTTCACTGTGACTTTTACTTTAGGAAATCACTCAATACTTGTTGCAAATTCTTTCAGTAATAACATACTTTTATGCCTATACTGACATATTTTATTGGCAAGGATAGTTTATAAGGATTTAAAAGCATGCACAAGTCATATGAGGTTTTTCCTCATTTGGACAACACACGAATGACCTCCAAATTGCAACCTCTATACTTCCTTAGTAGTCCTTAATAATTAGTTGTCACCTTTTATCTCTTTACCCTATTACTAGACTTGTTTAATGGTTGATATGTTTTGGGGATTATTATGTATCTTATGAACCCACGTAGCAGATCACAAACAAATGATATTTATGGAAAAATTTATCATTATTTAATAGGTACTTGATAACACAATAAAACTCTTTTGAAAAGGAAATACACATACTTCATGAGGTGTAGAATACATACCACATAGTAGTTGGGCATTAACAACACTAGAAACATGTGGATTAAATGTGAAAAACTCTTGAAATTCCTCTTACTTGCCCCATCTCCCATTGCAACATGACTTAAGAGCTCTCCTTGTGCCTCTATGGAAGACTTTCTCAATGCCAACAAACAAAAACCCTAACCAATTTCTCGCAATGTGGGTGGAATCTAAAGTCTTGAAGAGAAAAAACTTATTCTTTTCCTTCTCATTTCTCACTTTAGCATCAAAAGAGGTAGTAAGCCTTTGATTTTTACCCCTTTACATTATATCACTTGAATGAATCCCAAAAATTTATTATTTCCATCTTATATTCTCTCATACAAAATATTTTTCTTTGGCTACATTTTAAAGAAAAATTGAAAACCTTTTTCTTTTCCATTTTTCCAAAATATCCTTTCGTCATTTGACACAAAAATGTCAACATCTTTGGCGACCTCTCAAAGATGTTTGCTTGCTAAACATGGTGACTAGTTGCCTTATATAGTCCATTGGGCATACAAGTCATGAAAGATCTTGGAAACATACTGAAATAAGACCTTGAACACTTTTGTAGCACTCAAAACCATGCTTGACACCTTCCAACTAACCTAACCTACCTAAGGAAAACCCAAAACATGACTAAAACTAATTGACCAACTGTGCATCAACACTTTGAGGAATGAAACGACACCTAAAAGTAACATGCAACATCACTTATTGACTCAAAGAACCTATCCTAACCTACCCTAGCCAACAATAAGGCTCACTCAAACAAAACCATCAACTGGATCAGTGAAATAACTACCCTTAACAACTTGCAATGTTTATCATATTGAAAAGTGGCCCCAAAGAGGCGTAGCAAAATTAGTAACTCAATAATCATTTGCAATGCTTCTAGAAGAACATAAACATACTAACTTATCCTTTGATTTTTACCATGCACACTGTTGTTTAGGACTGGATTAGTGAGCTAAATCTGGTCTTCTTTAGCTGGAACTTCATAGTCAGCCTCTTTCTCGACTATAATTTCATGCTTGTGGGCAAGCATGAATTGTGATGCTTCATGGGCCTCCATGTTGGCTAAATGTCTAATACGACACCCTCTTGAATTAAAAAACTTCAAACTCTCATTATTGGCTTGATGTTTATGCACTTTTTCTTTATCATCATGTAGATAGGAAATATTTGGTTTGGAAAGTTTTGGTTCATGTTGTTCTAATGAAAATATGGATGCTTTCTCTTCTATTTTGTGTTGCTCATAAATTTCTGATTTAGGAAGTGTTATCTTGACATCAATATTGAGCAAAAGTCTTCAATGATGATAGAGAAAATGTCTTCATCAATTTCTAGCTCACTCTCCCCATGTTTGTCAATATTTACACCCTTCGAAACAACATTGTCCTCACTTTGCTCTTGGTATATTAGCACCTTATCAAAATTGTTTATATTTTCCAGTTGTTCTGAACTTGATACTAATGTCAATATACACATGTCCTCTTCACCTTGTTCAACAAAAGAAGGCAACTCATCAAACCTTAAAGTAGACTTCTCTTTTTCACCACCTCCTTCTTGCTTTTCATTTTGTTGTCCCAACTGATTTGTTGACATAGATGTTAACATATCTTCTTCACCTTCAACAAAAAGTGGAAGCTCATAAAAAAAGTCAACCAAAGTTTCACTTTCAACCCCTCTTGTTTACCTTTATTTTGTTTTCCTAACTAACCATGCTCATTAACCTCTTGCAACAAGTTTTATTTTTCCTCTTTTAAATCACTTGTAAGTGTACCAATAGTAAGAAACTCTTTTTGTTCTTCCTCAAACACTTCCTAGATTCTTGTTTACTAAACAAGCTATCTTGATAGACAATAGGACCACCTTTGCAAAGGTGAATGGTGATAGGGAAATAAGGTCGATCTTGCCAAGAAAAATGGGAAGTTCGATGGGTACTTGGAAGAGTCAAAGGCTCTTAAGGAGACTGATTTTGAGAAACAAAGGGTTGAACTTGCACAGTCATAGTTTCTTGCAAAGGATGAAGACTCCTAAAACTTGGAATTTCAAACTCAAAAGACTTACTTGAAAATTTAGGAAGCTAATCTTTCTTCAAACTTGGAATCTTGAAGCTAGAAATCTCCTCTTTTATAGGTTGATTCAGAACGTAAGTGATCAATTAGGATTCAAGCCTCTGTACTTATGTAAGCAACAAACTCATTTGCTCTTGTTTGGTTGAAATCTCTTTTTCAAGAGACTCTTCATATTGCTTCCTTTGTATATCCATATCTTGCTGGTATTGATAGGCTTGGTAAGCCAACTGCTTTTTGAAGTCTATCAATATGCTCTTGGTGTCACTAATCCCCATATTGTTAGTATTTGGGGTTGTATAGGAAAGCAACTATGTTGGTTTGGCATAGACATGACTTCTTGGGGCTGATTTAAAGGCAGCCAAGAAGATTGAGCAGGGGTGTGTGGATGGTAAGCATGATAAGTATGTCGATTTATTGTTGTTATATGGTCATTTGGAATGAAACCAACAAGCTATTTTTGAGGTATGGCTGGTAAGAGGAGATATAAGCAGAATTTTCATGAAATGGAGGGTTATAAAACATACTTCCATGAAATGAGCACATGATACAACATTCAAGCAAGCTAGAAACTCTTGAAATAATCTTAAAATAAGAATACTACAAATTGATTTTTGTAAAAACTGAGCACATACCAACACTCTTAGTCTTCTTGAAACTAGTAGAATAACTCAGAGTTGCTAGGTGTGTAAATATTTTACCTCCAAAGGGAGAAATTACTGATATACACACCAAATATTAGCAATAATAGGATAAATTTTAAACTATAATAGCTCAAAAGGTCCCACCGAGTGTGCCAAAAACTATTATCACCTAATAGTGCACGCTTGTTGAGTTGCAAAAAACTCAGCCTACTAGATAAACATTGGATATCTTCCAAGTTTGTGGGTCACCTATGACAAAAGAGAACCTCTAGAGAGGGTTGTTCCCTTGGAACTATCAACTAAACTAAACAATCTACTACTTCTTGCAAAGGAAAGAGATAGGAATTGCCATTAAAATGAAATTCTAACATCCTAAGGTGATCCAACAAATGAATTTTGACCTACACTTGTTTAAATGAACATAACATAACCAACAACTTATACTTTGTCATAAACAACCCAAAATTTTGTATTTCTCTTGCATAAGTATTTCATTACTAGGCTTGATAACTAGGATAACATTTAGAAGGAGCTGGAAACGTTCTCACAACTTAAGCTTTACTCCTAGTTGGTTAAACATAAGTAATGACTTGCAAAAGTACATATTTTCTACATAAAGGAAATGAAAAATGGGCCTAAAATCAAGGGTAAAAACCTCACCAAGAGATCACATCAACCATTTTGTAAGAGTTTGCACAATGAAACAACTTTAAGAAGGTAAAACTACTTGTCTTTATTGATCAAAATATTTGTAAACAACATATAGATTCAAAAATAAGTTACAATGCTTATTCTTTGCTAGAAAGAACCTTCATGGTTACAATACATAGCTCCAAAATGAGCAAGCAAACTAATTTTTTGAGTTACAATGCACAAAAAGGTCAAAAGAAATCTTTTTTCAGCTTACAATGCTTTTCTAAAGGTGAAAGAACTAACTAGAATGTAACAATTCATGCCCTTTTGCATACAAGCCTTCATAAAATTTAGTAATCTACTACAATAGACAAGTCACATGTGTCACAATTTGAAAATTAAAAAATCCTTTGGGCACCTAACTCCTACTTACACCTTTTAAGCTCCTCAAAAGGCTCCATAATGCGTAGAATGACTCCTATTTTTGAATGCTCTTGACTTTGTCCAACTTGGAAAGTTCCTATATGCTTGGAAATTTTTGCTTTTAATCTGCTAGATAGGTGGACGATAGGTTGAACTACCCTATCTTCCCTCAGATACCTGTCCAACTCCTCCAAATTACCCTATAAGCTTGCGACTTACCCAACTACTCATAATGCCTCAAAATTGCCACTTGCATATAAGTAAGACATGTTTGTAACTACCTCAACCACTTGTCCAACGTAGAAATTGACTCCTTTGATGGATTTCAATGTATCTTCATGTCTATAGGCTACCATTTATGATCTTTCAAAAGTTTCTCTATCACCTCAATGATTGTCAAATTGTGCTTTGACCATCCTTCTCTTCAAAATTTCCATAAATACATGCCCCTTTGATATGACTATCCTTCCTTGTCATCAACCATCTCTTTGCTAATAAATTTTCTTAGTCTCTATTATAATCTATTCTCATGACTCAGTAATCCTAAAAACTTATATATCCTCATATGATTCTTAGTTCAAACTCTGCCCTTATCACTGTCCATTTGGGACTTGAATATTCATGAACCACTCTTGCTTACATGAGTGTCACCCTTCACTCTGCCAAGCTGCCTCTTTCATGTTGTCATGCTATGACCGTCTCATTGCCACTATCATACATTCATTGGTCAGTCATCAAGAGACTGTTCTTTCATGGTCTTGTTGATGAAATCATTTCCATCGTGTTCTTGTCTTTGCTCAGAGGTTTGTCTACAAAATCTTCACAGTCCATTAACCTCACTGTACATGCATTAATTTCAATCAAATTCATAAACACAATCGAGTTTTATAATTCTTCGTTACAAGGTCATTGATTGCTAAGGTCACTTTCAAAGTCACAAATCACTATCTTCAACTCAAACCTCACTTTCATAGATGCTTGTGGTGGCTGTCTTTTGTTATTATGACTATGTTCTAGGTATAGATCTCCTACTTTATGACTCTTGAGAAAACTTCCTTCATAGCTTGACTATCCTTAATTTATAAAACTATCCCTTCACTCATAAGGATTGTCCTCATGTTTACTCTGTCATGCACATAGACAATCATTTCATGCTTGAACTCACTTTCAGGTCTATCATACTTTTATATCATCATGAAAAGGGTAGTCTTCATGTTAAATTGAATGGAATTGTTGACCTTTGACTATCCATTGGGCATAATGCTCTTGAAACTCTGCCCGTTACTCCTAACCTAGAGTTTGTTGAGGGTTTTTTCCCTACTACCACTTAACTCATAACTACCTTGCTCACCATTATCTTCCAAAAATATGCCTTCCATACTTAATACTATCATGTTCACTTTTCAAAGAAGAAAACCTCTAATAGATTAATCAAAAACCTAGGCTAACATTCGCTTGTATCCCATAGTTGGCATGAGTTTAGTCTCTTCACAATCCATTTACACTTCTCAAATTCACAGAGTTATCTCTCCTTTTTTACTTGACCTACAACTGTAACACTCCCCATATAATGTGATACATGTCATTACTAATTGTACCCTTCTAAAACTCCTTGCAAGTTGATCTTCCTAGTATGCTCAACCTTGCATGAAAATGCCTAGGGATTTGGGCTTGAAAGCTAACGATTGCTCCTCCTTTTGTTTGGTTTCTCTTGATAAAATATGACTTCAATGAGTTCAACCCTCAGCTTTGTCAACTACCTCATTACCATGAAAAAGACTATGTTTAATCAATCTCTATCCACTTTGAACATATCCTACAGTCATAACATTCTATGAGGTCATAATCCTTTGGGACATTCTAGCAAATAGTCCAAATTTCATGCTCTTATGCTTACTTTGCTTTAAGACAACCTTGTCCATTGGTGACATTGATACCTCTAGAACTTATTCACTATGTTTGCTATAGGTGACTGTCCATCAAAGTATATAACATTGTACTCTTCCATTTTCAACACTATAGAGGACTATCCTTTTAATTTACAAGGTGGTTGTCTTTTCATATTACCTTGCTATGATCATATTCTCTTCAAATATGTCATCACACTATCTTCCCTCTCAATATCAATGTATGATGTGCCAAGCTAGTCTCATTGCTATTCCTGAGTTGGCCTTGTGACTGTCTTAGACTTCATTTCAGTCATTGACTGTGGAGATCGCTATACTGCCTTCCAAGCCTTCTCAAACTCTTAATGGCACTGTCCCTCCTTAAAAATGAGCTCACTGTCATGAAGTATGTCACTGCCTTTTTCACTAAGCACTTGAATTTTCCCTAATTGAAAGTCATTGTCACTTTCTTAGTCAACCCGCAACTTTCCTTAAACATTTTGGGGTATAAGAATGATTTTTTACTGAGTGTGAAGGGAGGTGCTAATATGAACATATTCATATCTTCCTAGACTGTCCCTACATTCTTGGGTTGTAAACACTTTCTTTTGCAACATATCATCCTTTGTAGACTCTCATAGATTGTACTATGATTTCCCTTCAATTTGATTATTGTCTACTAACTATCATCTTGATGGTTGTCCCTTATTTTTTTTGGTTGTGTCACTTGTCCATGACATTATGACCCCAAAACAAAAAAAATCCTTTATCCTAGCGTTATCACCTTTTGGTAAGGCTTGCAACACTCTTCACACAAATTTATAATGAAAAATTACTCACAAATTGATATGCATATCCTTGTACACACTGTCACAAGGGTCCTCTTCACAACAAACTATACTTCACTGTCAATAGGCCATATTTTGTGCTTTAGACTGTGAACTGCCTCTATTATCCATGTGAATAGCCATGATTTACACCACCTTCTACATACATCTTTGACCTCTATGGATGGTCAATAGGGCTGCCATTAATGTGTGAAAACCTTTTAAGCCTTAAAACCAATGTCCCTCAAACTATCACGTCATGGAAAAATCTTGTGCTTTGCTATTGAGTGATGCTCATACACAATAGTTGTCACAACTTCATGTCTCAATGTATTTTACACTATTGCTTCCTTATTATCAATCATTTCTTTGATGACTGCCCTTCATTTAGTGTCTTGGATGTCCTTCCTTGCGAACATGGGACCATCCCTCTATATGGTTTTCACTTCACCAAAATCATGAGAAACATGACTAGCTTTAGCCACTTGATAGTAAAATTTGTCCATTGTGCTATCAACTGAGTGTGAAAAATAATTCTTTCTCTTTCTCCATATTATTGATGTATCATTCGACATTGCCTATTTGAAGTGGAGAATTATTTGCACATGCATTTGACAATGAAGACTATGTGTTCATCTGAAACTCCTTTGCAAAAAATCCTTCATCAACCCTTCATGAGTATATGCTAGATTTTGACAAGGGTTTCACTGTGACTTTTCCTTTAGGAAATCACTCAATACTTGCTATAGCTAATGCTTTGACTAATAGTAGACTTCTATGCCTATATTGACATATTTTATTGGCAATGATAGTTTAAAAGGATTTAAAAGCATGCACAGGTTGTATGAGGTTTTTCCTCATTTGGACAACACGTGAATGACCTCTAGACCTCTATACTTCCTCAGTAGTCCTTAATAATTAGCTGCCACCTTTGATCTCTTTACCCTATTACTAGACTTGTTTAATGGCTGAGGTGTTTTGGAGATTATTATGTATCTTATGAACCCATGTAGCAGATCACAAACACATGATATTTATGGCAATATCTATTAATATTTAACAGGTATTTGATAACTCAAGAAAACTCTTTTGAAAAGGAAACACACATACTTCATGAGGTGTAGAATACATAACACATAGTAGCTGGGCATTAACAACATTGGAAACATGTGGATTAAATGTGAAAAACTCTTGAAGTTCCTCTTACTTTCCTCCATCTCCCACTGCAACATGCCCTAAAATCTCTCCTTGTGCCTCTATGGAAGACTTTCTCAATGCCAACAAACATAAACCCTAACTAATTTCTTGCAACGTGGGTGGAATCTAAAGTCTTGAAGAGAACAAACTTAATGTTTTCCTTCTCATTTCTCACTTTAACATCAGAAGATTACATAGTAAACCTTTGATTGTTTATCCCTTTACACTATATCACTTGAATGTAGCCCAAAACTTTATTATTTTCATCTTATATTTCTCTCATACACCTTTTTTTTGGCTACATTTTAAAGAAAAATTGAAAACCTTTTTCTTTTCCATTTTTCCAAAATATCCTTTCGTCATTTGACACAAAAATGTCAACATCTTTGGAGATGTTTTCTTGCTAAACATGGTGACCAATTACCTTATACAATCCATTGGGCATATGAGTCACGAAAGATCTTGGAAACATACTGAAATAAGACCTTGGACACTATTGTAGCACACTTAAAACCATGCTTGACACCTTCCAACTAACCAAACCTACCTAAGAAAAACCCAAAACATGACTAAAACTAACTGATCAACTGTGGATCAACACTTGGAGGAATGAAACGACACCTAAAACTAACATGCAACATCACTTATTGACTCAAATAACCTATCCTAACCTACCCTAACCAACAACAAGGCTTACTCAAACAATACCATTGACTGGCTCAGTGAAATAACTACCCTTCCTTAACAACTTGCAATGTTTGTAATATTCAAAAGCAACCCCAAAGAGGTGCAACATAGGTAATAACTCAATAATCAACTGCAATGCTTCTAGAAGAATATAAACATACTCACTTACCCTTTTATTTTTACCATGCACATTGTTATTTAGGATTGGATAAGTGAGCTAAATCTAGTCTTCTTTAGCCACAATTTCATAACCAACCTCTTTCTTAGCTGTAACTTCATGCCTAGGTGCAAGCATGACTTATGATGCTTCATGGGCCTCCATACTAGCTAAATGTCTGATAGGACACCCTCTTGAACAAACAAAATTTGAAATCTCATCGTTGGTTTGATGTTTATGCACTTTTTCTCTATCATCATGTAGATTGGAAAGATTTGGTTTGGAAAGATTTGGTTCATGTTGTTCTAATGAAAATATGGATGCTTTCTCTTCTATTTTACGCTACTCATAAATTTATGATTTAGGAAGTGTTATCTTGGCATCAATATTTGAGAAAAAGTCTTCAATGATGCTATAGAAAATGTCTTCATCAATTTCTAGCTCACTCTCCTCATGTTTTTCAATATTTACACCCTTCAAAAAAACATTGTCCTCACTTTGCTCATGGTATATCAACACCTTATGAAAATTGTTTGTATCTTCCATCTATTTTGAATTTGATATTGATGTCAATGTGTGGATGTCTTCTTCACCTTGTTCAACAAAAGAAGGCAGCTCATCAAACCATAAAGTAGATTCCTCTTTTTCACTACCTCCTTCTTGCTTTTCATTTTTTTGTCCCAACTGATTTGTTGACATAGATGTTAACACATCTTCTTCACCTTCAACAAAAAGTGGAAGCTCATCAAACAAGTCAACCAAAGTTTCACATTCAACCCCTCTTGTTTGCCTTTCATTTTGTTGTCCTAACTGATCATGCTCATTAACCTCTTGCAACAAGTCCAATTTTTCCTCTTTTAACTCATTTGTAAGTGTACCAACATCAAGAAACTCTTTTCGTTATTCCTCAAACATTTCCTCTTCTTGTTTACTAAACCAGCTATCTTGATAGGCAATAGGACCACCTTTGCAAAGGTGAATGGTGATAGGGAAAGAAGGTTGATCCAACAAAGAAACATGGGAAGTTTGATGGGTACTTGGAATAGTCAAAGGCTCTTGAGGAGAATGATTTTGAGAAACAAAGGATTGAACTTGCATAGTCATAGTTTCTTGCAAAGGGTGAGGACTCCTAAAACTTGGAATTTCAAACTCAAAAGACTTACTTGAAAATTCAGGAAGCTTATCTTGCTTGAAACTTGGAATCTTCAACCTAGAATTATCCTCTTTTGCAGGCTTATTTGGAATGTAAGTAGCCGATTGGGATTCAAGCCTTTGTACTTGTGCAAGCAACAAACTCATTTTCTCTTGTTTAGTAAAAATCTCTTTTGCAAGAGACTCTTCATATTGCTTCCTTTGTATATCCATATCCTATTCGTATTGATAGGATAGGTAAGCCAACTCCTCTTGCTGCAAATCAAATTCTTGTTATTTCCTAATGTCACCCAATTGCTTATTGAAGTCTATCAATATGCTCTTGATGCCACTAATCCCCATATTTTTAGTATTTTGGGGTTGGCTAGGAAAGCAACTATGCTAGTTTGGCATATAAATGACTTCTTGGGGAAAATTTAAAGGCAGCCAAGAAGATTGAGTAGGGGTGTGTGGGTGGCAATCATGATAAGTATGTTGATTTATTGTTGTTATATGGTCATTTAGAATGAAAGTAGCAAGTTTTTTTGTTTGGTATGGTTGGTAAGAGGACATATAAGCAATATTTTTATGGAATGGAGGGTTATAAAACATACTTCCATGAAATGAGAACATGATACAACATTCAAACAAGCTAGAAATTCATGAAATAATCTTAAAACCATAATACTAAAGACTAATTTTTGTAAAACTTGAACACATACCAACACTCTTAATATTCTTGAAACTATTAGAATAACTCAGACTCACTAGGTGTGTGAATATTTTTCCTCCAAAGGTAGAAATCACTAATATACACACCAAATATCAACAATAATATGATAAATTTTGAACTGTAGTAACTCAAGAGGTCCCACCAGGGGTGCCAAAAACTATTATCACCTAATAGTTCACCCTTGCTAAGTTGCAAAAAACTTAGCCTACTAGTGAAACATTGGATCTCTTCCAGGTTTGTGGGTCACCTATGATTAAAGAGAATCTCCAGAGAGGGTTGGTTCCCTTTGAACTATCACCTAAACTAAACCACCTACTGCTACTTGCAAAGGAAAGAGATAGGAATTGCCATGAAAATGAAAACCTAACATCCTAAGGTGATGCACCAAATGAATTTTGACATTCACTTGTTTAAATGAACATAACATGATCAACAACCTAAACTTTGGCATACACAACCCAAAACTTCATATGTCTCTTGCATAAGTATTTCATTACTGGGCTTGATAACTAAAATAGCATTTAGAAGGAGCTAGAAATGTTCTCACAACTTAAGCTTTACTCCTAACTGGTTAAACACAAGTAATGACCAGAAAAAGTACATATTTTCTACATAAAGACAATGAAAAATGGGCCTAATATCAAGGGTAAAAACCTCACTACAAGATCACATCAACCATTTTGTAAAAGTTTGCATAATGAAACAACTTTGAGAAGGTAAAACAACTTGTCTTTATTGATCAAAATATTTATAAACATCATAAAAATCAAAAAATAAGTTACAATGCTTATTCTTTGCTAGAAATAACCTTCATGGTTATAATACATAGCTCCAAAATGAGCAAGAAAACTAATTTTTTGAGTTACAATGCATAGAAAGGTCAAAAAGAAGCATTTTTCAACTTACAATGCTTTTCCAAAAGTGAAAGAACTAACTAGAATGAAACAATTCGTGCCCTTTTGCATACGAGCCTTCCTAAAGTTTAGTAATTTGCTACAATAGGCAAGTGACATGTGTCACAATTTGAAAATTCAAAAATCCTTTAGGCACCTAACTGTTACTTACACCTTTAAGCTCCTCAAAAGGCTCCATGATCATAGAATGACTCCTCCTTTTGAATGCCTTGACTTTTTCCATCTTGAAAAGTTCCTATATGCTTGGCAATTGTTGCTTTTAGTTTTCTAGATAGAGTGACTGGTTGAAATGCCCTATCTTCCCTCAACTAGTTGTCCAACTCCTCCAAACTACCTAGTAAGCTTATAACTTGCACAACTTCTCATAATGCCTTAAAATTGCCACTTGCATACAAGTAGGACATGTTTGTAACTACCTCAACCACTTCTCTAATGTAGAACTTGACTCCTTTGATGGATTTCAATGTATCTTCATGTCTATAGACTGTCATTTATGATCTTTCAAAAGTTTCTCTGCCACCTCAATGATTGTCACATTGTGCTTTGACCATCCTTCTCTTCAAATTTTCCATAAATATTTGCCCCTTTGATATGACTGTCCTTCCTTGTCATCAACCATCTCTTTGCTAATAACTTTTCTTAGTCTCTATTATAATCTATTCTCATGACTCTGTGATCCTAAAAAGTTAGCTATTCTCATATGATTCTTAGTTTAAACTCTATCCTTATCACTGTCCATATGGGACTTGACTATTCATGAACCACTCTTGCTTACATGATTTTCACCCTTCACTCTTTTGGAAGCTACCTCTTTTATGTTGTCATTGCTATGAAAGTCTCATTGCCACTGTCATACATTCACTGTTTAGTCATCAAGAGACTATCCTTCCATGGTCTTGTTGATGAAATCATTTCCAAACATCATGTTCTTGTCTTTTCTCTAAGGTTTTTCTACAAAATCTTCACAGCCCATTAACCTCACTGTAGATGCATTAATGTCAATCAAATTCATACACACAGTCAAGTTTTCTAAGTCTTCATTACAAGGTCATTGATTGCTAAGGTCACATTCAAAGTCACAAATCACTATCTTCAACTCAAAACCTCACTTTCACATATGCTTGTGGTGATTATGTTTTGTTATTACGACTATGTTCTAGGTATAAATCTCCTCCTTCATAAGTATTGAGAAAACATCCTTCATATATTGACTATCCTTAATTGATAAAATTGTCCCTTCACTCATAAGGACTGTCCTCATGTTTACTTTATCATGCACATAGACAGTCATTTCATGCTTGAACTTGTTGTCAGGTCTGTCATACTTTTATATCATCATGAAAAGGGTAGTCTTCATGTTAACTTGAATGGACTTGTTGACCTTTGACTATCCATTGGGCATAATGCTCCTGAAACTCTGCCCGTTACTCCTAACCTAGAGTCTGGTGAGGGTTTTTTCCCTACTGCCACTCAACTCATAACTACCTTGCTCACCATTATCTTCCAAACATTTTCCTTCCATACTTAATACTAACATTTTCACTTTTCAAAGAAGAAAACCTTTGATAGATTAATAAAAAACCTAGGCTAACATTCTCTTGTATCTCCTGGTTGGCATGAGTTCGGTCTCTTCACTGTCCATTTACACTTCTCAAATTCATAGAGTGATCTCTTCCTTTTTGGCTTGACCTACAACTATAACTCTCTCCATAGACTGTGATACATGTCATTCCTAACTGTACCCTTCTAAAAATCCTTGCAAGTTGATCTTCTCAACATGCTCAACCTTGCATGACAGTGCCTAGGGATTTGGGCTTGAAAGCCATTTGTAGCTCCTGCTTTTGTTTGGTTTGTCTTGATACAATTTAACTTTAGTGAGTTCAACCCTCAGCTCTTTCAACTGCCTCATTGTCATGAAAAAGACTTTGTTTAATCAATATTTATCCACTTTGAACATATCCTATAGTCATAGCATTCTATGAGGTCACAGTCCTTTGGGACATTCTAGAAAATAGTCCAAATGCCTTGCTCTCATGCTTACTCTACTCTAAGATAATACTATCCTTTGGTAAAATTGCTACCTCTAGAGCTTCTTCACTATGTTTGCTGCAGATGACTATCCTTCAAATATATAACACTGTACTCTTCCATTTGCAACACTATAGAGCACTACCCTTTTAATTTACAAGGTGGTTGTCTTTCCAAATTACCTTGCTATGATCATAATCTCTTCAAATTTGTCATCACACTATTTTCCCTCTCAATACCAATATTCAATGTGCCAAGCTAGTTTCATTGCTATTCCTAAGGGAGCCTTGTGACTGTCTTAGACTTTACTTCAGTCATTGACTATGGAGACCACCATACTGCCTTCCAAGCTCTGTCAAACTCTTAATGGTACTGTCGCTCTTTAAAAATGAGCTCACTATCATGAAGTATGTCACTTGCTTTTTCACTAAGCTCTTGACTCTACCCTGATTGAAATCGATTACCATTGTCTTAGTCAACCCACAACTGTCCTTAAGCATTTTGAGGTATAAGAATGATTTTTTACTGAGTGTGAAGGGAGGTGCTGATATGAATGTATTCATATCTTCCTAGACTATCCCTACATTCTTAAGTTGGAAGCATTTTCTTTTGCAACCTATCATCCTTCATAGATTCTCATAGACCGTACTATTCTTTCCCTTCAATCTGATTATTACCTACTAACTATCATCTTGATGATTGTCCTTGTTGTTTTGTTGCTATTTCACTTGTCCATGACTTTATGAACTCAAAACAAAACTAGCCTTTATCTTGGCCTTATCACTTTTTGGTATGTCTTGTAGTACTCTGCACACAAATTTATAATGAAAACTTACTCACACATTGATATACATATCCTTCTACATACTGTCACAAGGGTCCTCTTCACAACAAACTATACTTCACTGTCAATAGGCCATATTTTGTGCTTTAGATTGTGAACTTCCTCTATTATCCATGTTAATAGGCACGATCTACACCACTTTCTACATACATCTCTGACCTTTGTGGATGGTCACCATTGTTGTCATTAATGTGTGACAACCTTTTTAGCCTTAAAACCAATGTCCCTCAAACTGTTACGACATGGAAAAATCCTGTGCTTTGCTATTGAGGGTTGCTCATGCATCATAGTTGTCATGACTTCATATCTTAATACTTTTCCTTTAGGAAATCACTCAATTCTTATTGTAGCTAATGCTTTCACTAATAGCTGACTTATATGCCTGTACTGACATATTTTATTGGCAAGGATAGTTTAAAAGGATTTAAAAGCATGCATAGGTTGTATGAGGTTTTTCCTCATTTGGACAACACATGAATGACCTCCAGATTGTAACCTCTATACTTCCTCAGTAGTCCTTAATAAAAAACTATCACTTTTGATCTCTTTACCCTATTACTAGACCTGTTTAATGGTTGAGGTATTTTGGAGATTATTATGTGTCTTATGAACCCACATAGAAGATCACAAACAAATGATTATTATGGCAACATCTATCATTATTTAATAGGTACCTGATAACTTGAAAACTCTTTTGAAAAGGCAACACACATACTTCATGAGGTGTAGAATACATACCACGTAGCAGCTGGGCATTAACAACATTGGAAATGTGTGGATAAAATGTGAAAAACTCCTAAAATTCCTCCTACTTGCCTCCAACTCCCACTACAATGTGCCCTAAAATCTCTCCTCGTGCCTCTATGGAAGACTTTCTCAATGACAACAAACAAAAACCCTGACCAATTTATTACAACATGGGTGGAATTTAAAGTCTTCAAGAGAACAAACTTAATCTTTTCCATCTCATTTCTCACTTTAGCGTTGGAAGAGGTAGTAAACTTGTGATTGTTTCCCCCTTTACATTATATCACTTGAATGTAGCCCAAAAAATTATTATTTCCATCTTATATTTCTCTCACACACCTTTTTTTTGGCTACATTTTAAAGAAAAATTGAAAACCTTTTTCTTTTCCATATTTCCAAAATATCCTTTGGTCATTTGACACAAAAATGTTAACATGAAAAAAAAAAAATACATAGGTTACCGCAAATTAAAATCAAGGAAGCATTAGCACTAACAGTATGACCCCTCCCCCATAATGCTCATAAAAGAGAGGCATGCCAAGTCCATTAAAATTGTGTGTCATAATGTAGTGCATGAAGGAGAAGAAATATCATCTGAATGTACACAATAAAGTACTTATGATTGAAAAAGGGTGCGCAAACCAAAACACACACACATGAAGGTAGACAAGGTTGTGATTAAAAACAAGAAGGCACACAAAAAAAAATCCCCCATGAAACTTTATAAAATAGTGTGAGTAAAAAATATGGTACAACATGATGTGCAAAATCCCTAAAAGCATACATGTAATGGTGGCACTTTATCTTAGTACATCTACAAATAAGAAAGTGCATTCAAAAGATGCTCAAAAGTTTTAGAAAGGATAACATGCTAGAAATATAGATAAAAAAACTCAAAAGAAGTCATATTAACGAACACAAATTTTCCAAGAACCAAAACATCCAAGTAATCAACCAAAATGTGAAAACATGACAAATTGAATAAAAGTTATATGGGGAAAAATATGGAAAAATGCATGGGTAGTTGTGAGGAGCTTTGAAATACATTTCCAACATCATAAGAATCGTGAAAAATAGAAAAACTAGTAAAAATTCATGAGCTTGAGAGTAGAAAAAGCACATCCAAATTCGATAATTTATAAAATGTACCAACAAAAAAACTAAGAAAAATACCTCCACCACTAGAAAGTGCTTAAAACTAGTTTTCCAATGATATCTTATTCACCAAATTTTGATATCATATTCCTAAGTTATAAAAAAAAAAAGCTCCTTTAGGGAAAATCTAGGGTTTGGGGTAGGGGAGGGGTAGTCTATGCAACTAACGTCAGAAATACGGTTGTTAAAACATGCTTTTGTGGGTCAAAATATTCCCTCTTTGGTCAAAAAAATTACCAGTTTGTTGGAAAAGTTGTTGTACATGAAAAAGTAGAAAATGCTAGAAAAGTGCACAAAAGTTGAAAAAAACCCACCAATAAAAAAAAGTGGGTCGAAAATATGTGCACATGCTAGAAAAGAGTCATTGTTCATTAGGAAAGCCATAGTGCATGTGAAAAAAATAATTATCGATTTTAGATGAATAACAAGTTAAAGGGTCCATTGCCAGTGGCTAAATAATGCTAAAATTTTGGAAGACCACAATGTACACTGGTGGTGGTAAATCCCTACCATCGAGTGTAAGAAAAATGGGTTGATAGGGCTATGCAATCAGCGGGAGAAAATTATAATTGCTGACGGTTATAGAGCCTAACTAATATTGAAAATAATGTTGTTGCTAAATTCAAAGGGTCAATTAGAGATGTTGGGTGAGAAGCTAGAAATAATGTTGTTGAGGGTGTTGAAAAAGAACCAACAAGTAGCCTAAACAAACCTTCAACCTTTGAAAAAAATAAAATCTTTGGCAAGAGACACCAATGGAAAACCACCTAGAAATTTCAAAAGGATGTCACCAAAGTTTGTTGTGAATTCAAAAAATCTTGCTATCGACAAAAAAAGGATGCTCGAAAAATTAAAAAAATATCACAAAGCCTGAAAAAAACCACTACATCTATAAGAAAACCTCATCAAAAAACCCATGTCAAAAAGCATGCAATTTGTTGCCATAAAATATCACATGATTTGCTCATTAGATTAGGGTGACATACATTGTATGAATCTACACGACCATATGAAGCTATACAACTATACTAATTTTTGAATATCAAAATTTTTGCCCTTAATTTATTTTACAAAAAATCTCCCTGCCCTAATTTCAACATTTGGACATGCAATCTTATGGTTTTTTTCCCTTTTGAACACAATGAGTAAGGTCTGTTTCGCTCCATGATGCACCCAAATTTTGTTCAAGTCCAAATCTATAAAAAAAAGGATAAAAAATTATAGATTTGGAGCTTTGATACCATGTTGGAGTTGATTCTTCAACCCTATAGCTCCCAAGGATCACTTGCAATTAAAAATTTCTCATAAAAAGAGAGAAAAATAAAAAGCTATGGATGCTAAGAGCTAATTAAACCAAAAAATAACGAATCATTAAAGTGAATACAATAAGAATCCTTATGAAAGGAAAAAAGAAAAAAGAAAAAAACAACCTTAGAGAAATCCTAGGTGAAGATAAAAGGATATCATGACATGTGTCCTCATCTTATGACTTGAGACACAAAAAACACATGACCTAAGTAAGATTAATATGCTAGAGTGAAAAGGGACCTAAGTGAATGAATAATTAATTAGGTAAATACCTTTTAACTCTAGTAGATTCAACATTAACCAACCATGTGGAACCCTTAGGACCACCCCTCTAAAGTCTGAGATAACTGACTCAAGTAATCCAACATGCTCACATCCACATGTACGGTTAGAAAAGCACACACAAAAAGAGTAACACTGACTAATCATTGTAAATACATGTCAAGAGAATCATCACATAATTAAGTCCAATAACAAAGCAAGATAAGGTCATACAACCATAAAAACATAAGCTTTGAACATAATATAAACATGAGATATCATAACTCTAAGATTTAAAAGAACACACAAGTTCACAACACCAAATGCATATACAATCCATGGTAGAAAGGAAGAGAGGGTTGTCCTAGGTAATAGCCATTGAGTGTCATCACTAGTCACAACCACTCAAATTTTGAGAAGCCTAACCCCATCCCATGGAGGTCCAACACAACAGTAAGTTGTGATATGGAGATATGTCATAATTTGTGCCCATTGATATGCTCTTAATTTTTGGTATAAGATATAAGACAACAAAGTTTTGAGAGATTGATAAATGACTCACACTTGCAAATTTGACCTAATATTTGTAGTTATGAACTTTTATTGCAACCTTGATCCCAACACTTTGGTCTTCAAAACTCTGCTTGCCTATGTTATTTGAACTTGATGGTCCTAAAGACATCATTAGAACTAGATGTGCTACACATGAGATATAATTTGCTCGCCTTCTTTTACATTAGTCAAACCCTTTAGATCAATTTGACAATATTGAA
This sequence comes from Sequoia sempervirens, assembly GCA_007258455.2. Lineage (NCBI taxonomy): Eukaryota > Viridiplantae > Streptophyta > Pinopsida > Cupressales > Cupressaceae > Sequoia > Sequoia sempervirens. The sequence goes on from VDFB02082426.1 coordinate 24,516, forward strand.
CAAGAGCTGCAGAGCAGCGAAGTTCCTGCCATAAAGTTTTAGAATAGTTTTGTTTGTATTTGTTGTGTATTGCAAAAGGCCTGGATCAAACATCAGAAATCTCAATTGAACCCATATGCTCGTTTTGTTGATTGTAGAGTAGTGGACAAAAGCATTGCAATATTTATTAGACCAAGACCACAAGGTAGAGGATTAATTGATGAAGTTATTCTTGAATCCTCTTCATAGGAAACATGACCAACTAATTGGTATTCTCTTTTAGCACTAGGATCATACAAAAGTAGAAGCAATAGTTTTAATTTGCTATATATATATATATTTTTATTCAAGGGGTAAACGCTTTTGACCGGAGCTATGAACTGGATACAACCATTCAACAATACCACCCCAACGGGGTTTAAACCTTTGTGGAAAGAACAACAATGCACCTATAAACCAACACACCATGCCAATACCGACTTAATTTGCTATATATTAACCATCTTTTACTTACAAACTTTTTTTGAAAAAGGCAGTTAGAAGGTGTCATACCTCTACTGCATTTAAGCTAAGATCAATTAGTATTGCACCAGGTTTAAACCAATCACCATGAACCAAATTTGGCTCGCCTACTATCTAGAATCACAACTACGTACTACATACTCATCACTGTGTGAACTGATGTTTATCTAGGGTATTAATTGTTTAACTTAGACATTGATGTGTATACCCTTAGCTTCCAAATCTTCTTGTCTCATTTAAATTTTTGTCGACATCACTATCTTTGGATAAGTCATAACCAAATTCTAAGGTCATCTCTAGATGGGCATGCTCTCTGCCAAATATGATGAACTAGGGCATGAATGAACTAAATGTGTTACATATCCATCAATGTTAAATTATTTGGATGATCAGAAAAAACTTCAAGAAATTGTAGACATAAAGAGAAAGATTAAATAAAAACTAAATGAGATACACTCTTGACAATCTTTGTTTGGGATTTTCACTGCTATTTGGTTCTATGTTATATTATTTTCAAAATTATAAGTTTTTTTATTATGATCAATTAGAATAGACTCTACAAGAAATGCATAAATATATTGTCTTGTGTAAGAAGCCCACGAATAGAAATAATAATTTGTTGATAAATCACAAGAGATAACTCTTTGCAGTCAAACACAAATCTCTAGATTTTTCACACTGATCCAATAATTATCGCCAATGAATCAGAACAATAGTATCAATCTTAGTTCAATGATATATGTCAATGTTAGATTCATAATTAACAATAAATTTTAGATACTCCACACTGGACACTGAAACAAATTGAAAAGTTGTCTTTATTTGCATCTCCTCTAGAAACTCATCTATCTTGTAAGTCAGGTAACATCTGCAAACACTATGTACTGGCTTGTGCTGCTAGAATTGGAAGTCATGTAAATTTTTGTAACATACTGGCTAGTATAAGTTCTACACTAAGGGCCTCTACCATTTTGATGGAAAAAAACATGATAATGGGTCTCTTTAACTTAATCCCCTAATTTATGAAGACCCTATGGGGGATGATTAATCGAATTGAAAAAGACAATTCATTATGCAATTAGTACTCCCCGGTTGAAGTTGACAAGAAGAGGTATATGCAGTATAGAAGTTGCCAAGTCAACTTATTAAAGGCTTTGGACATATCCAATTTGATAATCATTCTAGAATAACAGTAAAATTTTGAGAGATTGAATGGTTCTCTTGGTGTAGGTGGATTTGCAAGGTGTACTTTACTCTGAAGCATTCTCATGAGGTCAAACACAATGATAATAAATATGAACAATATCTAAGGTATATAGAAATAAATGTCTTGTGGGCTTCAACAAGGGGTCTTTTAAACCAAATTGGCATCTAGCATGGTCATGACTTAAAAATTAACCAATATTATTATACCCTTATTGTACCCTACCCCTTTATTAAACCCTAATTTAAGCCTAACTCTACCACTTACCATAGCTCTAACCTTAGCTTCAAGTTTTATTCTAGATTAATAATTTTAATCCTAACTTAACATTAACCCTAACCCTATTTAAACAATAATCATAACCCTAATTAAATCCTAATTGAACCCTACTTGAACCTTAATCCAAATGAACCCTAACCTTAACCCTAATTGAACCATAAACCTAGCTCTAATTAAATCTTAATTGTAAACTGAACTAAAATAAGCCTAATTGAACCCTAACTGTAACTTGAACTTGATTCTTATCATAACACTAATTGAATGCCAACCCTAACCCTAATTGAACTCGAACCCTGACTCTAATTGAACCTTGTTGTAGGGGTTAAATTAGGGTTCAATTAGCATTCTAGTTAAACCCCAATTGTAAGATTAACCAAAATAAGCCTAAATAAACCCTAACTATAACTTGAACTTGACCCTAATCATAACACTAATTCAAACCATAGAAGTATGACATACCATAAAAATTCAAGTTTAACCAACACTCTTTCAACATCCAGTTTGCTTTTAGTCATCAACATTAAGATAGAACTTCTGACACCATTAAGAGAGATAAATGTTCCGACCAAATTTGTATTACATCGACTACAATAGTGGTGTACCATGTGAAAACTCTAGGTGTTAATAATAGTAATATCTAACCCCTTTTATAGATTATGCCATTCACCTGACAATATTTTTAGATTATGACATTCTCAATGGAGATTAGGCAATCTATTGATAGACGTAATCAAGGATACTTATAAGCATGATATAATGATTTTACTCCAAATGAGAACAATGGCATGGGTACATTAGTTCACATCATCATTTGTGACATGCTCATCTAGGACTACATCGAAAACAAATTCATGCTTCTCTACATATGCTGTCAAGTCCATCTAAAGGAAAAAAATTGTTTTAGTCATAATACAACATTGTGGTCTCTAAGCTCAATGCTACTATAATTGCTTTCAAAATCTAGGGAAAACTAAGTTGCTCAAATTCACTATGTTATCCAATAGATATAAATTTTTGAAACAATTTAAGGATGATCATGCTTGAGTTGTCAAAAGATAATATTTTGATAAGATTATAATATTACATGATGTTATAGATTAAGAAGCATAATTGTACTTGTTGTGTAGCCAAATTTTTTTGAGGATGAGGTAGTTTATTTTTTATAGTTTAGAATGAACACGTGTGGATGAAAGGAATTGAGAGGAATAGAAAGAGTTTGTTCAGGTAAACATAGTTACAAACAATCTGCACAGTTTGTCAGGTTTTCCTAATTGATAAGTAGGTATCTACTTGAATATTAACTTATAAGGTTGAAAGGAATTGAGATGAATATGCATAGCTAGTTATGCTTTCCTACTTAACAAGTAGAGGAATCAATTAAAAAAAATATTATTTCTTAAAAATCTATATTTGACTCAAATATTAAAATGCATATATTTAATTTTTATGTTCTTTGAAAATTAAAATTTGTTTTGAAGATAGTTTTTTTTCTAAAATAATTTTATGTGGCTCAAACCCATATTCTTATGAAAAGATCTTGAAGGAAATTATGTTTTTCTTATAAAAAAAAATCTAATAATTAAAATAATTTTTCTTTATATTATTTCCTCTAAATTATTTTACTCAATCAATTTATTTACAATTTTTAAAATCATATACATTTCATTACTTCAATAAATTAAAGTTTAATATTTTATGATAATATTTTTATTCAAATATTAATATAAAAAAGGGAATCATGTCAATTTTAATTTATATAGTTATAAATATATATATTACTAATTAATACATATATAAATATAATAATTATATATATATATATATATATTTATTTTAATTCAATATAAATATTTAAAATATATATTTACAGCGTGCATAAATCCATGGAGAGGCCAATGGCCTTGTTACTTTAAAAAAATTAATAAAATTTTAATTTTATTATTAATTAATATTTATTTTTTTAAAAAAAATTATAATATAATATAAAATATATATATTTGTCTTTACAAATATTTAAATTTATTATATATTTATATATATATTAAAATATTTAATATGAACATTTAAATTGGATATGAAAATTTAAACTTGGCTAAAACTAAACATTTTTTTTAATTTAAATGAGAAGAAAAAAATCTTTAAATTTAGACTATTTATTTAATTAATATAATAAAGTTATTTATTTCCTTATTAATTATTAATTAGTTAACATTTTTTATTTCACAAACTAACATATAGTAATTAATATAAGTTGTAAATAGAAGGTGAATTATTTCTAAAACAAATATGATAGAATTTGTGATTGATTTAAATGATTAATTTATTAATATTAATTTAAATTTGATTTAAAAGTAATTACTGTTAATTTTAAAGTTGATTTTTAAAAATAATAAATATTTTATAAAAGTAATTAGTATTTATTCTAAATAATTATTGTAGTCTTAATTCATTTATTTTGCAAAACATATCTTAGTAATTAGAGTTAGTTCAAATTTCAAAGCAATTGAAAATTTGTTAGTTTAAATATATGTTTAATAAGTGTTGTTTTAGAATTAATTTATGACAAAGAGAGGTGATTAGTATTAATTTATTTAAATTATCATATAAAAATAATTTACAAGGTATTCATTTATTTTTAAATAATAATTAATTAATTAATATTAAAAAGTAATTTTTTTGAGTAATTGGTATTAATATTTTGAAAGAATTAGCTCATTTAAATTTATGCTACAAATTAATTTAGTATTGAAGGTAATTAAAAATAGTTGAATTTTGATGTTATATTGATTAATTAGTTAGCATTTGTTATTCAAAGTTTAAATTTTATTAATTATTATTATTATTTTAATAATGCAAAGGAAAATAGTAAATAAATGTTACGTACCCAATGTGAGGGGTAATTAGTAAGTAATTTAATGAAAAGTAATTTATTTTTATAGTGTAATTTAATAAAAAGTAATTTATCGTTATAGTGTAATTTAATTTTCAAAATAGTTAGTATGGTTTACCTCATTGAATTATTGGAAATAAACAACCTAAGTTTAAAAAAACTCCTAAAAATTAGTTAAGATTCCGAAATGGAAGTAATGGAAATGCATTAATCGTTTATATCGGGTGAAATTTGTCTACCAATTAGATTGAAGAGAATTGAATTTTGAAATATGTTTTGTTATATAATTGGCACGTATACATTGATAATTGATAATATATAAAAACAAATCAAATAGAAAAAATGCTTCAGCTCTCATTGGTTAAAAAGATAATTATTAATAACTAGTTAAGATTTGGTGGTGCCTATAGTTCCCTGGCAGGAACGAATAAAAAGATTCAAAATAACGAAATAGATTAATTACAAGTGAAAAAAATAAAAAAAATTGTTTATGGTCTTTGTGGCAAAAAAACCTTGAAAAGTTGCCATAAAAAGTTTATGCTTCCTGAAAATCCGCCCTTATCGCTCAAAGTTTTGTAGCCAATAAAATTGAGGAAAATTAATTTTTTAAAATTGAAAAGTTAAAAATCTTGCATATTTATTTTAACTATATACAAATATTTGTCAAACAAAAAAAAAAATTGAGTTCTCATTTGTTAAAATCAAAGTTATAAATAACTTGTTAAGGAAAAGGGGTCGCCTATAATTCCCTTGGAGGAACTAATAAATTAGAAGATACACCAAACATAAATACATATACTTATGATGACCAAATGATTTCAAATATTTATTTAGTGCTCCTTAAATCACTCTCTTTCTATGTATATTATAAATCTCCATAAATATTAGATGCGGATGATTCTTAAATTTTTAGAATAAAATTAAAGTCATCTTTTTATACAATACTATTAGACCAAAACTTTAATATTTTGGAAAACTAATTGAAATCAAAGCAAGTTGAACCCATAATTTTGAAAATTAAAAATGTTGCTCTTGCTTATTTAAGGGAAACATAAGAGCGTTGCTCGTTGTTCGTTGTTCGTTATTCGTTCGCTACTCAATGCCCGTATGAAAACGACACGTAGTTGAAACTGATGGAAACCAAACTACGTGGGTAGTGGAATTTCGGCTCATGTTTTTTTCAAGCATGCCCTTTATGCGTCATGGGGCCCTCGGTATAAGATACCCGTCGTCAACAAAAAGGAATTTGAAATTCAGAATCCGGGATTTGCAGTTGTTTAATGACGTGCGGATTAGTGGTATAATGACGTCCACGAGCCATTCAGAATGCGGCACGTAATCCCGTGGACTGGCGATTGGTACGATTTCCCGCACAACTAAATTTAGTCCGAGTTTTAGCGCTACATTTGACGGAGTTGGATTCGCGGCCGACAAATTTCATAGGCACGAGCGTCCATCCTAGTGGACAGTTTTCAGGTATTCAAGGGGGAACCGCGGGCTATTTAACACCGGATTTATTATCGTGTGCAGAAGCCGGTTTTGACTGGGCGGGTCGAACTTAGGACAGGTGTATAAAAGGAGGAAGGGTAGCGGTCAGGTAAGCAATATGCGGAGAATTGTAGTTGATCAAGCTCGAAGATTTGTGGCCCAAGCGAAATCGATGGCAAACAACGTTTCTAACCATTCATGTCCTCCTCAGAATGGATGGCGGAGGGATTTCTCTTCTTCGTCTCCTCTCACAGTCGCTACCATTAATCCAAAGGTTCGTTTCACCTTTTCTTTTTCGCTTATGTCATTTTGTGTTTCTGTTGAAGCATTGCTAAGTTTGAATTTTGAGATTAGTTCCAGATGTGTGTCAAAACTTATCAAAATCAATTTGCTTTTCAATGAGTGCCTCTTTGCAATTTATATTGGAAGTCCCCTTTACTGTGCAACCTGTAGCTGTGACAACAAAATATTTAGGAGCATTTCTGATGCAAGTTAATATAAGGAGAACCAAGTTTCTTTAGGAAACAACATTGTCCTAAAGATCATCTTCTATTACTGCTTGAGACACCTCTAACATCTGTGGTCCCATAGACTGTTAGGTATAACGGACGAACTTAACATCTTTTCATCACCAGGGTCATAGAGTATCTACCGCATGACCTAGTTTATTGCTGTGTATCGTCGTAACAATCAAAGTTGGTTGTCGTATTTTATCCGATTCCAATAGACCGTGTATCCCTTGTATTTAAACCCTAGTCTTTTCTCTGAAAGCATTGATGATTTATGCCTTCAGCTAATCCCACCCTACAATATTTGGTGAGCTTTTGGATTGTCTTGCTGGGATTCGAACCGGAGGCTCTTCCATGAAAAGCCTCAATGATTTATCGCTTATACTCAACTTATTCTACAAGATTTCATCAGGCTTTGGATTGTCCCTTGAGATTTAAGTGTGGTGCTCTCCTATGGAGCCTTGACAATTTAAGGCTTAGTCCATTTGACAAGAAATAACCGGGCTTTGGATTTTGTCCATCCGATTTGAACCCAAGGCTCTGTTATGAAAGCCTTGATTATTTACAGCTTACCTCATCCTATTTGATAGGAATTGAACGAACCTTTGGAGTCACAAAAGTTGCGAGTTTAGTTCCTATACTCTCAAATCCAAAATCATTATATAAATAATAGGATTTGAAAACAAATGTTAATATTTGGCTGTAAATGAAGTATTATATTCGGTTTGGAAGAATTTACATATTACTTTGGTGAGGGTTTGAAAATCTTCCCCAGCCTCGAAACCTGTCCATGAGAAATTATCAGTAATTCCCCTAAGAAATAGTTGGAAGTTGATAATCTATTAGGAAAATAAATGCTATTATTTGATTTAATTTTCTTTATTTTACATCCAGAACTGTATCACACTTTGATCATTTCTGGATGCATTTATACTCTGCATGTTTCTTCCTTCCCTTTCTTTGTCCTTTCTGTATCCTTTTTAACACGTGCATCCAATTTGTGATATTTAGTTTGAGAAGAGTGATTTGATGAAGAACGAGTTTTCTCTGTTTCTTTATTCTTTTGCTGCATGTGATCATGGATATGGTGAACTAAACTGTTCTTCATTATCCACATCTTTGCTATTTCAATAAAGTTTTGTTCTATTTGCACATGAGAGGTTGTCAAATCTAGCACAGATCCATGACCTGTGCTTAAAGTTTAATCTTGCACTTACAAATTTGACTGTTTGTAGCTTTGAATTTTTATTATGGCCTTGATCCTTGCACTTTGGTATTGAGAACTTTGTTTGTCTATGTCATTTGAACTTGATGGTGCCTAAAGACATCGTTAGAACTTGATGTGGTGGACATGAGAGGCAATTTGCTCCCCTCCTTTTACCTTAGTCAAACCTTAGGATCAATTTGAAAATTTTGAATAAATTGAAAGACATACCAAATATCTCTGATATTGATTTAATACTCCTTAAATAATGTTCTAGTGATATAACAAAACTCTCTTTCCCTATATTTAAGATCTCGTAGATATTGAATGTGGATAATTCTAAAATTTATGGAATAAAATTGAAGTCCATCTTTTTATACAAAATTTAAATATTTTCAAAACATTTAAATGGACGCATAATAACTAGGTAATTGAAATCAAAATCAGCTTGAACCCATAATTTTGAAGGTTTAAAACGTTGCTCTTACTAAGTACAGTACAAAGGGCACATAAAAGCGTTGCTCGTTGTTCGTCGTTCGCTATTCATTGCCTGTACGGAAACGACACCTGGTTGAAAATGATGGAAAGCATAAATTAGTGGAATTTCGGTTCATTTTTTTTTCAAGCATGCCCCGCGTGGTCTTCGGTATGAGAAATCCGTCAGCTAAACGGAATTGGAAATTAAGAATCCCGGGTTTGCAGTTGTTTAATGGCGTGCTGATTTAGTTGTATGAAACTAAACAACATTGGAATCAATGACGTCCCGAGCCATTCAGAATGCGGTACGAAAACTCGTGGACTAGCGAGTGGGATGCTTTCCCGCCCCACTAACTTTAGTCAGTTTTAGCGTTGCATTCGACGGAATTGAATCGGCAGCCAACAAATTTTAAAGGCACAAATGTCCATACTAATGGACAGTTTTCAGGTATTCAAGGGAGAACGGCGTGCTAATTAGCAGCGGATTTATTATCGTGTGCAGAAGCCAGTTTTGACTGGGCGAGTCGAACTTAGGACGGGTGTATAAAAGGAGGAAGGGTAGCGGTCAAGAAAGCAATATGCGGAGAATAGTGGTCGATCGAGCTCGAAGATTTGTGGCCCAAGCGAAATCGATGGCAAACAACGTTTCTAACCATTCATCTCCTCACAATGGATGGCAGAGGGATTTCTCTTCTTCGTCTCCTCTCACAGTCGCTACCATTAATCCACAGGCTCGTTTCACCTTTTATTTTTTGCTTATGTTGTTTTGTGTTTCTGTTGAAGCATTGCTAAATTTGAATTTTGAGATTAGTTTTCCGATGTGTGTCAAAACTTATCAAAAATCAATTTGCTTTTCAATGAGTGCCTCTTTGCAATTTATATTGGAAGTCCCCTTTACTGTGCAACCTTTAGCGGTGACAACAAAATATTAAGGAGCATTTCCGATGCAAGTTAATATAAGGAGAACCAAGTTTCTTTAGGAAACAACATTGTCCTAAAGATCAACTTCTATTACTGGTTGAGACACCTCTAACATCTGTGGCCCCATAGACTGTTAGGTATAACGGACGAACTTAACACCTTTTCATCACCAGGGTCATAGAGTATCTACCGCATGACCTAGTTTATTGCTGTGTGCTGTCGTAACAATCAAAGTTGGTTGTCGTATTTTATCTGATTCCAATAGACCGGGTATCCCTTGTATTTAAACCCAAGTCTTTTCTCTGAGAGCATTGATGATTTATGCCTTCAGCTAATCCCACACTACAATATTTGGTGAGCTTTTGGATTGTCTTGCTGGGATTTGAACCAGAGGCTCTTCCATGAAAGCCTCAATGATTTATCGCTTAAAGCCTTAAACTAACTTATTCTACAATATTTCATCAGGCTTTGGATTGTCCCTTGAGATTTAAGTGTGGTGCTCTCCCATGGAGCCTTGGCAATTTAAGGCTTAGTCCATTTGACAAGAAATAACCGAGCTTTGGATTCTGTCCATCCGATTTGAACCCAAGGCTCTGTTATGAAAGCCTTGATTATTTACAGCTTACCTCATCCTATTTGATAGGAATTGATCGAATCTTTGGAGTCACAAAAGTTGCGAGTTTAGTTCCTATACTCTCAAATCCAAAATCATTATATACATAATAGGATTTGAAAACAAATGTTAATATTTGGCTGTAAATGAAGTATTATATTAGGTTTGGAAGAATTTACATATTACTTTGGTAAGGGTTTGAAAATCTTCCCCACCCTCAAAACCTATCCTTGGTAAATTATCATTAGTCGCCCTAAGAAATAGTTGGAAGTTGATAATCTATTAGGAAAATAAATGCTATTATTTGATTTAATTTTCTTTATTTTACATCCAGAACTGTATCACACTTTGATCATTTCTGGATGCATTCATACTTTGCATGTTTCTTCCTTCCCTTTCTTTGTCCTTTCTGTATCCTTTTTAACACGTGCTTCCAATTTGTGATATTTAGTTTGAGAAGAGTGGTTTGATGAAGAGCGAGTTTTCTCTGTTTCTTTATTCTTTTGCTGCATGTGATCATGGATATGGTGAACTAAACTGTTCTTTATTATCCACATCTTTTCTATTTCAATAAAGTTTTGGATATGGTCTATTGTTCTATTTGCACATAGAGGTTATCAAATCTAGGACAGATCCATCTTAAATTAATCTCTGGCACACACTGAGATTTATCCAAAATACTTCATATGCCCATCCCGCTAGCATCTAGCCTTAAGAATATAAGTTCTGGTACCTTGAGAGTATTTTTGATACCTCTTAACACATTCCAGGTCTAATTCTATATGGATATGATCTAGAAGCACTTGCAGACATTGCAAAGCATCGATTAAGTTGCAAAAGCCATTTCTATAAATCTATCCCTCTGCATAAAATATATTTTATGTTGCTTTCCTTGCATATCTTAAGAATTTCAAAGATGTATTATGAGGGCAAGTAATAAAATAATTAAAGCACGGTTCAACTAACCTTATGACGAAGTCAATAAGCTACCTTATTATTATAGGTTGCTTTCTATGTATAGTTTACAATTTACATATAAAAAAATATCAAAAGTGCTTTTTGGGTTGATGAGTCAAATGCTAAAGATATAGTTGAAGGAACTTTCGATCATGCCATAAGTCACCCTTCTATTACACATATAAGGAAGGGGTGATATTCATGAATATCTTACCAATTCATGACCAAACAGGTTTAAGAGGGATCTTGAAGATCTTTTCATATGAAAAGCATTCTATTTTGATTCATAATTTCATATTCATCTTGGTACATGGCCATACCTGCAAGTGCTTCCTTAAAGGTTAACAAGTTTAATGTATTAACTGATTGCAATCCTTAGATCTTTTGAGTGCTATATGTGCTATATTGTGTCCTAGACATATTTTTTCCCAGCTTCACCTTATCAAGACTCAAAACTCTGCATTAGTATTCTCTGTGGGTCATTATCATGGCCATTGGTATGCCTTGCTGCTAGACAATGACCAGCCAGACAAGGCTCTATCCTGATTACAAGGATGGTTCAGTTACACTTTATTCTTTTATCCATCCATTATTTCTATTTGCATTCTTTTTCCAGAGTGAACAGCCAATTCTAAATGGCAGCTTTTGGCTTTTGTAACTTCAACTATCCTTTCAAGGCCATCTTGTTGAATGGTATTGAATGTGTATAACTGTTTCGCAAAATTTGAATTGACTACAAGAATTCATTAGGAACTGTAAAGCCCAGAATTCTCTTTCCTGTTAATGTTCAATATTTGGTACTGCATTTTGAGATCCTTTTTATGTTTTTGAAACCATGCATCATGTGTTACTAGAAACTGATGAGTTATGCAGGGGGGTCACTTTTGAAATATCCTATCCCTACAAAGGTTATACAAATTGTAACTTTGTTTTGCACTGACTTATATTATCATGGTAATTGAAGGCTTCCACAAGCTCCAAAAGCTTTGCCAATGGGGAAAGGAGCTAGAGTATGAAAAGGCCAAAATTGACATATTAGATCTATTGTTCCTCATTCCTAAAAAAAATTCCTAAAGGTGCTTGTGTGCCAAGTGGGTTCTCTTGCCTTTAGTTATTGCCAAAATACATAAGCAGAAATTTCATTGGTGTAATGAGTGCTTATGGAGGTCATCTTGAGATGATTTAAAAAGTTAAAATGCTCATAAATCAAGTCCCATAAAAGTAAAAATCTTTCTGTCGGCTCATGGAACCACATGGGTCAACATCAAGAGTTGGAAGAACGGATTCCTCTCTTGAAAGGAGGCTAAAAGCCTCCCCAAGGTCTCAAGGTCATTGGGTCTCTGTATTGCCAGACAACTCAGTGGTAAATGAGATCCTGTTTCAACAAGGCGCCTGGTTAGAATTAAGTAGGATAGATTACAGGATAATGTTAGGCTCAGATTATGGGATGGAGGATCGAGCAAACATATGCCCTTACAACAAGATGTGGTAGCGGAGCATAGGAAAATAGACTAAATCCTGAACTAATCCTAATTGTCCCTACTCTAACTGCTGATAAAAAAGAACAAAAAAATAAGGGAAGAGGAGGAAAAAATTAAAATAAAATGAAGGGAAGGAAGTTGAGAAAGTGAGTCCATTATCCAGGGAGAATAGCCATTGGCCTGAAGAACTCCCTTCAAACACAAAATAAACAACTCACACCTCTGTTAATGCTAGCTCAACATGAAGCATGAGAAGTGCAATCATCTAAGGAGAATGGAACAAAAGAATAATCATAGTCAGAAATGATTGAGACAGTGGAGACACCCACAGTGTTTCATGCACAGGCTATAACCAACAAAATCATGTCGAAATATACATTTAAGCTCAGAATTATGTTTACAGAGCAAGCTCATGCAAGCTGCAAGAATGATATTTACAGACAACAAGACTCGAACTCAAAAAATACGACGTCTCCCTGCCAAATTGTTTGTGTTGAAGAGAACTACTTTCAGATTTCTTTAACCTTGTCACTTCCAACCTCAACAATGAGATGCAGGCCTGCTAATATAGAAATCCAGGTCCATGATACAATGAGAAATCTCCCTAAGTTGGTGGCAATATTAAATTCTACAATTAGAAAGAGTTCTTGCCTAGGCACCAATTTTGAATTTAGGCATTCAATGCACTATCAGCCATCATGCATATTTGATTGGTTTTGTTAGGAAGATTGATGTTGAAGGTGTCTTGGAGAACATTGAGCCCAGAGCTCTGACCAGAAGATCATGTCGCATTACGTGTAGCAGGTGAGCTCATATATGTTCAAATCTTTGTTCTCCACAGATTGCATATTCGGAACATTCCCAAAAGGCCCTGATTTAGTGCTCAATGAACTCAGGTACAACTGGCTGCCTTGATTTTAATATCTTCTTGCCACCAAAGATAGCACCAGCCACACACATATGTTTCTAACTGTTCGTTTGTTATTTGTGCAACCCCAAGGAGATTTGATTTGTACTCAGTATCATTGTCTTGAGCCACTTGTGAGTAGAGAAGGAATGAAAATCAGATTTCAAGGATATTTCTAAAAAAAATTGAAATCTAATGAGCTCAAGAAATCTGATTTATATCTTCATTAATGAAATGAATATTAAATTTTGTGCTTTGGGTTGAAATGCAATGTGTCAAATTTGTGGGGTGCATGGGAGCTTGTTACATGTTCATTATGTGTATGTTTCATGTTGCTAGGGCACGAGGAAGCCATGTCATCACCATGCTTATCGCAAACTAGATGGGTGGGACAATCAATTATCATGCCTATCACAGGCCAAATTTGGGAGAAAATCCTCACCTATTCTCATCAGAAACAATCTGATAATGAAACTGGCCATCAAATTTCTTCACATGAAGTAATACATGGTATTGCTTGAGGGATGACATGTAGGCATGTGACTTACACAAGTGGGATGATTAGTTATGCTGTTTGCTAGGTAAGCTTGAGTTAAAATCCACAATTGATCTTTAGATTTAATCACATTATGATTGTGTGGCAGCCTCAAAAAGGAGACACCTTAAGCATTAGGATAAGTGGTGCAGGAGCACCCATAGGTTGCCATAGGTTGTTTAGAAGGTCTGTCTAGGACAACTTTGTCTAGGACAACTAAGCAAACTAATTTAGTTCATTTGTATGTGAGCCTTAGTGGCATTTTTGTTGGGTTTTGATCAGATGAAGGTCATGTTGACCATAGAATAGGTGTCATAAGGTTCTAGCTCAAAATGAGGTTTTGGACTTTTAGGATTCTTGCAAAATGTTTGAAAATGTTGCTCAATTGGAGCTACAAGCGGCCAAGGAGAGCCCAAGGGAGAGGATAACTGATTTGGTGACTTATTTATGGGATGCCTCAGTATTGGAGTGGGGTTGGAAGCATTTGATATTGTTTGAAGTTTTTTTTTTGAATTCAAGGGAAGCAATTGTGATTGAGTGTGAATTTTCTAGTTTTTGCATTGAAGTGATGTTTTAATGGATTGATCATGGCACTGTAATTTGTGTAGGATGTAGAGTAGTTGTTCTTAGAGCATTGTGTGGCATTATATAGTTTCTTTATTCAATTTCAAGCATTGTTTGTATTTAGTTTTGGTTTTCATACTGTTGCTGGTCTAAATCAGGCAGTTTGTGAGTATGGAGTGTTAGTTCACTTTCCCACCGTACAAATTGTGCGGCCCTTTGGGATCAATGACTAGACTCCATGGATGTACATATAGTAGGTTTTAGGGCCTTTGAAAGCATAGGAGTTACTGTGGAAGTCTTGTCCTAGGCGAGCCAGGGAAGTGTCCGGCTAGGGAATACCTTAGTGCAGAGCACTTGATTTGCAGGGGTGTCAATTTCTTGACAAATTACCTTTTGGAGAAGGTAGGTATGAGTCTTGCCAAGACCTGGTAAGGAGAAAAAACTCCAACAATCCATCTAGTGAGGGAAGGACTTAACAGTTTGCAGAGAAGCCAGGAAAGGGCTTAAAAGGCCTAGTTTTGCTCATTTTTCAGGTTAGGGCTTTGTACGGATAGCTGAGACCCAAGACCCAAAAAATCCCTGAGAGGTGGGCATATGAACCATGAATCCCAAGAAAATATTGGGGTGTTCTTTGGAAAGTCTTGGAAAACAAACCTGATTTCTTGGAGAAGTATACCTAAAATGGTTAATAGGGCTAGTAGCCTCCTAGGCCTAATAGTGGGGTTTGGTGAAGGCGACCTGCAGATGGAGCTAAGTGGACCCCTAATACACTTAGTAGGATGGATTGATGACTTTAGATGCACCTCCACACCCCTGTAAAACTAAATTCAAGAACTTGGAGGATTAGTAGCCTTTAGGGTGGATTAAGGGCTAAGGCAAGTGTTTCAAGATTGCACCAAGAATTGACTTGGTAGGAGGAACTATGTTGATAGTTGGGTTGGCAAGGGGAAATCAGGGGACCCTAAGAAGGAAGAGGTCCTATAGGTTGCAAGTGGTGGAGTGAGACACCCTAGAGGTCTTCCAAGCAAGACTCAGAGCATGAATTAGTGATTGATTCATCCAACCTCCCTATCAGATTGGTATCAGAGCGACAAAATATTTGGGATAGAATATTGTATGTCAGAGATTGAGTCTAGTGGTTCTACAATCATGGTGACAAATATAGAATTGGCCAAGAAGGTCGAAGATCAGGAGGAAGAGAATAGGCTATTGAGGGAAAGAATAGCCCAACTTGAGCAAGCAATGAGTAATGTGCAGACTAAGACCAATGAGGTTAGTGATAAGTTGGAAGGAAGGGTACCCAAGAGTTAAGAGGTCGCAGAGGAAGACAAGATCCCTGAACCTGACCCTGTTTTGCAAGAAGAGCCTTTCTTGAAGGCATTGAAGGCTCTGAGTGGAAAAGCACTTGAAGGCATACCACTGTTTAGTGGGAAATTGGAAGTTGATCTAGTCATGGATTTGATAGAGGGAATGGAAAACCATTTTGAGTGTGATGGAGTCACTAAAGCACAGAAGGTAAAGGTGGCCAAATCAAGATTGAGAGGTTCTTCCTTGACATGGTGGAAGTTCATTCAGACAAAGAGAGAAAAGGAAGGCAAGAAACCTATTTCCACTTGGAAGGGAATGGTTGCCAAAGTGAGAGAAGCATACATGCCAGATGATTATGTAATTCAGTTGCATAAGAAAAGATAGAGCTTGAGACAAAGAGACCAAGATGTAAATTCCTATACGGAGGAGTTTCAAAAACTTTGCATGAGGTCTAATGTATCTGAGGATGAAAGTCTTAAGGTGGCTAGATACCTTAATGGTTTGAAGTGGAACATTCAAGAGGAGATGACTCTTCTAAGTCCCAAAATAGTGCACCAATGTTATCAATTGGCTATAAAAATTGAAGAGAGAAGTAAGAGGAAACAAGACTAGGCTTCCAAGAGCAGAGGAAAAGGCAGAGATCAAAGAGGACATAGAGGTGGATACCAAAGTAGGGGGACTGAACAAAGAAATCAGGGAGAGTCTAAACTCACAGAGCATGGAAGTGAAACAACTTCTAGAGGAGGTTATGGAAGAGGTAGAGGATCTCAAGGAGGTTCTAATAGAGGAAGAAGTACAGGCAGAAGTAACTCTTACTTTGCTACCATGAAGTGTTACAACTATGGTCAAGTAGGACATCCAGCTTATAGGTTCCCGGAGAAAGCATCTTCTTCAAATACAGAAAAGAGAGTAGCATATGCTCAAGAAGACACTATGAGTGTCAAGTCACCAGAGGTTAGTCACATTGAGTCAAAAATGGGGGAGAACTTGATGTTTAGTAGGGTTCTGATCAGACAACCAGTCAAAGAAGAGCCAAAGCAAAGGAGAGCCTTATTCAGGGTGAGATGCAAAATACTTGGGAAGGTGTGCAAAGTCATAGTGGATTTAGGGTCTACTGATAACATTATCTCAGAGGAAGCAGTGAGGAAGTTAAAGTTGGAGAAGGTACCCCACACTAATCCTTACAAGGTGACATGGTTGAATAAAGGGCAGAGTGTTCTTGTGAATGAGCAGACAACAGTGGAATTCTTCATTGGAGGGTACAAAGACAAACTGATTTGTGATGTGTTGCCTATGGATGCATGCCATCTTCTATTGGGAAGGCCATGGCAATATGATAGGGAAGCTATCT
>VDFB02082427.1:0-15817 GCA_007258455.2 Sequoia sempervirens
GAAAATGTGCCAAAATGATGAACTAAAAGACCTAGTTTTATATGCAATTTTTGTTTCAATTTTCATATGCAATTTAATATGATGTAAATGATATGCAAGATGACTAATTTTTTTGTATTTTTCATATTTTCAAGAATGCAAAATAATGCAATCCTAAATCCTAAAAAATAATGCAATCCTAAATCCATAGATGAGATGCAAATTTGAATGCCAACTAAACACCCTAAATGAGAGCTAATTCAATGAAAATGAATGCAACATCTAATCTAAGATGAAAAGAGACTAAAAAAAATATAATGTTCAAAAAGAATCAAGTTCACCAAATGAAACAAAGAAAAAGAAGGTGCACCAAAATGGTTTAACAAAATGATGCACCTAATTTTACTAGTTGTTTCACTCAATTATGAGGGTTATAATGCATAAATAATAATAAGAAATCAATCCTAACTGATATACCAATTAAAAGGTAGATGTTGAGAGGGTTAGATGCTATGTAACTATTGCAAAAAGTGCTTTTTTGGGCCTCATTAAGGACTCAATCACCCAGTGGCGAATGGGTCCTGGCTAGGGTTTTGGAAAATCAATTTTTGGGTTATGTTATTCAATGTCCACAACTCCAAACTCCAGATGTTTAGCTCCCAAAATTTGAAAATGAATTCTATAGAAGACATCTGTGATCTTGCAAGAAAGGTGACAGCTTTGAAAAATTTATAACTTAGCAACTTTGATAATTTTTGCTCTCCTCTTAATCTTCAACCTAAAACCCGCAATCACACATGAAAGGAGAAGAAAAATGTTGTTTTATTAGGGAATACGGGTTTTCCTTGGGGGTGATCCCACAATACTAGTTTATATTTTTTGGCCAAACTGGACACTAAACTAATTTTTTCTAACTAAATCTTCACTTTCAGGCACCTATAGCGGCTAAACCGCGAGGAATTTGAAGATGATGCAAACTAGTGATTTGTGACATTTTGTCTGTAGATTCTAAATATATTTTTAAAAAAAAATTTGCAACTAGAATGCACTTCTTTTTCCATCTCCTTCGAAAACTAGTTTTTTTCAGTAAACACCATTTTTAAGGAGTGATGCTCACTGTATACAACATAACTTTTTTTCCATGAAGGATAAAATTCTAACTTTTTCAAATTTAGATTTGTAACCATGATATCTAGTGCATGGAATTGGTTTCATATAATTTCATTGAATATTTTTTCCTTCATCAAGTTTTGAAGTCAAGCCAATTACAATTTAGACATAGGCAGATCGCATACAACATAATTTTTTTATATGTATCAAAATTCAAATTTTTTTTGTTGGATCAAGGACATCAATATCTAGTGCACTGGTATTTTTCAATTTTTTTTAATAATCTGCTATTTTTCCACATGTACAAAACAAATATTTTGATTTTTGGTGAAAAACTATGTTTAATCAAACTAAAAAACAAATGGGAGTTTGGGTGGGTTGATTTGGTACGTTGGGTTTGTGAAGTCTCCTCGCTTTTCATTCTCAACTTGAGCTTCAAAGGTATGCCAAAGAGGGGAGAAGGGGGGGAAAGGAGGATTTAAGTAAAGGCAACGGAGGTCCCACCGAACGAGAGTTTGAAAACCCCTTTTCACGGAATTTTTCTTTTATTTTTTTTAGGAAAATATAGAACTATGGTGGGACCCAACATTTTAATGGGTTCACTTGAATGGTGGATTCTAGTGAACCTTTTGACCATTTCGAACGAAATGTTTGTTCAAACCCCCAAAAACTATTTTTTTTTTCCATGAGGGCATTTTTTGTAATTTTCCTTCCTCACTGGAATTGTAAACCATTTTTGTGGGTTTACCCTTGGTCAAACCTCATTTTGGTAATTAAACCTTGAAATGAAACAATGCATAAAGGAATGATGAAGGAACAAAATGTATTGTAACAACTCACCAAACCTTGTTGAAACCTTGGACTACAAATCTGAAACTTAGCATGAAATGACCTTAATGAGTATAGATGTTGATCATGAACTTGACATAAGATAATGGCTCTGAACACTTGAACTTGATCATCAGTGCTATATCATCACATTAGCTCAATAACATGCATGACTTTGACATGATGATTGATATATTGATTATTGCAATAAACTTCAATAATCTTCCTTTGAATGCCTTCTTGAATCCTCATGAATGCTCTACAATACTCTTGTGAAACCTTGGGATGCTTGCATAAAGATTCTTGGCTTAAAATATGTGAAATAACCTTTTATTTATACTTATCTTACTCTTAATTCTAGAAATGCAAATAACACAAGCCAACATCATACCTAGGATTTCAAATCATTAAAATACTGCCAAAAGCATATCCCAAGGGGGGGTCCTAGGGTTAAGTGAGGATCCATTCGCCATGTGGCGAATGGGTCCTAACATACTTATCTAGGACACACTTTGAAGGTTGTGAAATTTTATGTGGAAAGGGGGTCCTAGGACTAGTGAGGACACATTGGCCAGGTGTCGAATGGTTCTTAGGTCACTAACCTATGACACATACCTTATAATTTATTAAGTTTTGTGTAATATTATTAATGAATGTTGGGATTTACCCCCCAAAAAATGTAATTAATCAGGCTTAGATTTGAATTAAAGGGGCCAATTAACCTCAAGTTAATCTCAATTAATTAATAAAGCTCTAGATTAGTGTGAAAGTGTAAAGGTACACTTTACAACACCCTAAATAAGGCACAATTAAGTCCATTTTATTAAAAGGGGCCCTATAATTAATGTGAATGTGTAAAACACATTACAACACTAAATCAAGGCAACATTAAGCTCATTTTAATATTAATTATTTATTCCCAAACTAAGGAAAAAGGGGTACTTTTTCTATTACTACAGGTAAAAATATCAAACAAATAATTAGAATAATATGTAGTAATCTAGTAAATAACTTTCTTTGGACAATAAGCTTCTCTAGTAGCTCAAGAGATAATACAACACCATCCTATTACACTAGGATTAAAATGGTATGAACAAGAACCAAACTTGAGTTGAATGGGAATGATTCTTGAGAAATTACAAGAGATTTTGTAGCCAAGCTTGATAAAATTCTCATAGCCCTAAATGACACTACTTGGAAAATATTTTGGCTCTTGAGTATGAAGTATGTGAACCATGCAGAGATAGGAAGTCAAAGAAGATGGGAATAAACATAGTGCTAGTGTTAAATTGGACATTGATGCAACTATACTGAGTTAAACCATTGATGATGAACTAGAAAGGAGAGAACATTTTAGGTCTCCTTTTTTCCATTGAATTGGAAAGAGATGTGAAGAAAATTGATCCACCAAAATTTGATGGAATGATTTTGGGTGATAAAGTTTATTCATTGTTAATCATGATGAGAAATTAATTTGAATCTAAAAATTTCAAAGATTACTAAGTGATTTGGGGAGCATATTTGTTGTCGAGAGAAGCTTCTACCTAATGGGTGAACAACAGGTTGAGATGAACTTGGATTTCATTGCTATTACATGGGACCAGTTTGTGATATTGTTTAAACAAAGGTGGTTAACCCAATTTTATTTTGTTTAAAATTTGATGGATTTTCAAAATATCAAGCAAGGAGATTTTTCCATAACAGAATATTGGTAGAAATTCACACAATTGTTAAAATATGTTACACATATCAAAAGGATGAGTAGTTTTAGATAAGGAAATTAATAATGGGGTTAAATATGCAAATAGGTGGAGAGGTGGATGTCCATGGACCCTCAACAATATACCAAGTATTTGAGAAATTCATTAAAGAAGAGCATAAAATCAAATCCACAGTGACATCTAGAGACAAGTTTAGCAAGAGAGTTGCAGTTGGTAAGGATTCAAAATTCTTCAAAACAAAGTGTTGGAGCTAATAATCAAAACCAAGGTTTCAAAATCTAGTAATAAAATGGATCCAACTTTAGAGAAAGAGAAAGCAAGCAAAAAGGGAAGAATGGTGAGACAAAGGATCAAACACCAAACAAAAAAGGACCACTGGGAGAATGTTTTACTTGTGGAGGTGACCATTATGCCAACAATTGTCTTAGATGACCGTAAGGAAACAATTACATAAATCCAACTTTTCCTTCTAAGAAAACTACTATCTAATAGATGATCCATGCTTCAGTTGAAATTTTCCAAGCTAATTTCCAAATATCTTATTGAAATTTTAGGTTCACTCTTTGGACATCTTGTTTCCATTTTAATAGGTACAAGAGCCACTAAATGTTTTGTTTCTCCCATAGTTCTTAATACTATTCCTAGGAAAGTGGGTTACATGGCTAACTCTTGGAAAATTTTGTATTCAAACCAAGCTAGAGCTAAGTTATAGTAATATTTTTTTAAGGCTGAGTTGTAGTTACGTACCTTTGTATCAAGGTCAATTTGTACGTAGCACCTTTAAGAGATTATAACATAATCCTTGGAATTAGTTGATTATAGAAACATAGGGAAAAAAGTATATTACTTCTCAAAAACCAAGTCTACATTCAATGAGCGAAGCATAATAACAAAATAATATAAATCTCTACCATGAAACTTAAAAAGAAAAGAGAAAAGGTTGTGAGTTATATTTTATTAGGGTATATGAATTGGGAGATCAAGAAGAACTTGATTTTCAAAAGTACCATTTTTTATGCGAGTTCTAAAATATATTTATAAAAGAGATTGCAAACTTACCTCTAAGAAGAGAATTTGATTTCTCCATCGACATAGTTCTAGGATCATAACCTCAATCTAAAGCCCCACATTGAATGACTACTACAAAATTGATGTCTAGTTAAAAGCTAAATTACATGATCTCCTCTCAAGAGGGTTAATCAAGCTAGGTGTATCACCTTGGAGAGCATCTATGATCTTTGTTAAGAATAAGGATGATACTTTATGACCTTGCATTGATTAAAGAGTGTTCTATAGGGCCACTTTTGATTAATAAGTATCCTTTAGCTCACATAGATGTTATTTTTGGTCAAATGCATAAAGCTGCAGTCTTGTCAAAGATTGGTCTGAGAGCCGAATATCATCAACTGAGAATAAAAGAAGAGGATATCCTAAAAATAAACCTCCAAACTAGGTATGGTCATTATGAATTTACAATGCTACATTTCAATTTAACAAATGACCTAGCCACATTCATGAAATTAATGAACAATGTATTAATGGATCTTCTACATAAAAGTATTCTTGTATTTTTATATGACAACCTAATCTATTCTAAGAATGAAGAGGAACATAAGTATCATCTAGGGTTGATACTACAATGCTTAAGGGAGAATACAATATTTGGTAAATTATCCAAGTGTGATTTCTTCCAAAATTAAGTACAATATTTAGGCCATATTATCTCAGAAGATGATTTTAGTTGATCACAGTAAAAAAAAGGGTATTCTACAGTGCTAAATAATGTCCATGAAGTAAGAAGTTTTATGGAACAATTGTATAGTGAAATTCTCAAAAATTGCCAACCCTGTTATGTCACTCCAAAGAAAGGGGTAGTGTTTTGAGTGGTTTGATAAATGTGAAGAAGCTTGAAATAAATATTGAATTCATCTATGATTTTGTTAATTTTAGACCTTGAAGGCCATTTTGTTATCACAAAAAATGCACTAGGAGGATTGGGAAGAGTACTTGTGCAAGAAGGTCAAGAAGTGGCCTATGAGTCTAGAAAAGTGTTGGAAGAATGAAGAAGAACATCTCATTTTGTTGTTTTGTGTTGTCATTGATGTCACCATGTTATATGAGTTGCAACTGCAAGATTAAGTCTTAGTTTGATCCGGTATTCTGAACAGGTATGCAATTATTATCCTCCAGTATTTTATTTCATAATCCTCTACTATTGATTATTGTTGCTTGTGGTTTTGTGAAATGGTTTATGGATGTTGGAAGCACGTATATTCAGAATCTCACATATTTAGGTGCTCATACGGTGAGTTGGAATTATTATGTTGTTGCATTTTTGCTATTAGGTCTATCTTTAGCTAACCTATGTATAAATGGTGTTATAGTAAATTAATTTTGTTTTGTGGATGTATGTGTGACCTATCTTAGGTCCATGCCAACATGATGTAGCGTGTTGAGCATTTGAATTATCTTTGGAAATACTTTTGTAAATGTTGAAAGTTGACAATTGGTACTTTTGGTGAATAAGGGTTGCATCTAATTAGGTCGACCTAATTGATGCTTGTGGATGTATCAACTATATATATTGCATAGTTTTGAGATTGTTGATGATGATGAAGAAGATGTTGTTGATGCAAATGTAAAGAAGTGTGAAAATGATGAAGTGTGTTAAGTCAGTTTATTGAGGTTCAAAGGAACTGAATCAACACTTGTTAGGTATACATTATTAGTTCATTTTCTAGATGTAACCCATGTTTTGTCATTGTAATTTTGTAGGCAGTGAGCCTCTCATTTTGGATAGTGAGTCCTGGCAATGAACCACCCCTTTTGTAATATTTTATAACCAGTTATACTATATTGTGAGCTAACACTCACCATGGTTTTTCCCATTTTTGGGTTTTCCACGTAAAAATATTGGTGTTCATGTGTTGTGTGATTTCATGTTCTATTAATGCTCTTGCCTATCTTTACTGTTATATGCATCAGAGGAATTGGATGGTATTTGTTCAATAAATTTAAGAAGATACTAATTCACCCCCTCTCTTAGTATCCTAAATATTCAACAATTGGTATTAGAGCTTGGTTCCTTCAGAGAAGCCTAACAACTTGAGGCAGATCTTGAAGATGGAACAAATGAATGATAAATAAGAGTTGCAGGCTACACTTGAAGATATTGATTTCAGGATTAAAGTGCTGGCGTGGAATAGATAAAAATCACGCTCGTGGATCCGCTTTTCTCGAGAAATAAAATGAAACTCGTCATCGGCAAAGGTCTCGTTTAAAAATTCATCGGCGTCGATAAACGCAGGCTTCATAATTTAAGCGCGTCATTTAAAATTGGAAAGCTAAAGGATGAGCTCCAGCGTTTGAAGGCGCTTTAATAAAATTCATCATCCGTTAATAGAGATGGTCAGGCGAAAACAAAGCAAAGAGATAACAGGAATGGAAGGGAGATGAAAAAAATCTGGAACAATCAAAAAAGAAATCCCTGACAAGGGAAGCCAAAAGCTAGAGCCAAGGAGGCTTGCCAGAAAGCCGCCATGAGAACGCAGCACTATTACAACGGACATCATGTTTTCGGCGCCAGCCTTTCATGCAACAAATTTCATGAGGAAAGTGACCATGAATGAACTCCAGCTACTGATTCGCTCAATCGCTCGCCAGGAAAAAAGTGGGACAAGCAGGACGAAATCGAACTTCGTGACCAGTATTGCAAAGAAAACCAGATAAATCTGGCGGAATGCTTTACCCTTATGAAGTTTGAACAAAACTTCTCGCGTCCCCAAAGTCTAAAGTCAAGGAGGAAAAACTAATGTTGTTTGCTACAATTGCAACAAACTAGGACATACCTCAAGAGTTTGCAGAAGTAAAAAGGGAAAGCAGTCTACTTCGGCAGAAATGAATGAACCAGTGAAGAAAGTTCACAAGAATGAGGTTCAACAAGAAATGAATAAGATTTGGAGGAAGAAAGAAGAGCCTAAAATGACAGATGTGTTTGTGCCCTCATCTGGTATAGATAATTGCTTTGGGAATTAGACCTAGCAAGGTCTTAGGGGGAGCTTTAACAAAAAATCATTTGAACCCCCTGATGTTTGGCGTGCCAGTCTTTGGAATGAGGATATGTTGTAAGGAATGAATAGTTAGAGGTTATGCAAATGGAATTAGAAGAAAAAGTGCAGGCATGATCATTTGCAGAGAAAATTAGGGTTTTCCTCTACTAAGAAGAAGAGTTTTTAGCAGCTTTTTGAAATCTGTCACATTTAATGTGAATTAGGGCAGATCATTGTTTTATAAAGTGAATTATTAAAGGCATTTTAATCACTTGTGTGTTTGAAGAAATTGAAGATCATTTTGGAGCATTATTGAGGCAACTTGGAGTTTGAGTTGTGCAAACCCTAGTTCTAGTTCTTTGCGAAGAAAAAGGTATTCTACTTTTCTATGCAAGTTGTGGGTTTGTGTGAATCATCTTTTTGAAAATTTTTGAGCTTGAAATTGTGAAGAATGGAAACCCCTATAGTTGTTAAAGTGTTAGAAATACCTAGACCATCGTATAGGAAATATTCTATCAAGGTTTTCGAAGACAACCCTATGGGCGCCTTCTCATCAATCCCTCATGATGTCGATCGAGGATACAAGAATGTTCATTCAAGTAAAAACTGATGAATTCAATCATAGTAAATTGATAGATATTTGGAAAAATGACCTCATTGGAGATAATTTCTTGGTGAAACCTAAATATTTGAATATTGTTGCAAAGAAATTGGACAGATGGAACTACTTTCCTAATTTTAGTTCCATGGTTGATGATAAATATGTGAAACCAGTTCTTAGCAGAATACATGATAAATTCTTGTGGACTGACAAACCCCATCTGATAACTAAGGAAGTAATTAAGGATGTTACGGAACTCTATGACACCAGACCATTACCTGTGCTAAAAGTTGTGAAGAATGAAGTGGTGATGGATCTCATTGGTACCACATATGAAAAGATAGCTCTTACAACAAAGTCTATCACTAATCCTATTGTGAAGTATGCTGCTATAATGATCAATCACAAAATTTACTTCACCAACAAAGAGAAATTTTTTTCTGCCACAACTATTTATATTGGTTTCGATATGGTAGTTAATGGTGTAAACTATGATTTGTGTGGAATTCTTTGTCAACAGTTGCTTGAGAACTTAAGAATGACCAAAGAAAGGAAGTATGCATTTAAATTTGGCTCCTTGATTATGTGTCAATTGTTCTATTTTCTAAAGAGACTTCCTAGAAGGGATGATATGGTGTTTTGGGATACATCTAGATAGGTGGCACATCAAATTTTTGATCACTTACATAATCTGGGTGATTTGAAGGATAGAGACAATGCTCTAACAACTTTCTTTGTTGTATTCAAGAGCAACATGAATGAGAGAAAAAAGAATTTCGTGGAAAGTTGTTGAGAAATATATAAATGATATCATATTTCATGTCTCTACTAATGAATGGATGATTGAAGTTGTTGAACCCCAAATCGTGTGGATTCAACCATTGGGTTATGAAATTATAGAAGATGAAGCTAAAAGATATGTACAAATGTTGTTGAAAAGTGTTAGGGTTAGAAGGAAGATATCTAACAATTAAATGTAGATTTGATCAATAAAACAAAGAAATAAAACACACAAAAAATTATAGCAGAAACAAGACAACACAAAGAATTTAATGTGGTTCACCCAATTTAGGCTACATCCACAAAACTGCAACCATCCAATGATTTTATTATCCAGTGGAAAACACATTACAATCTCACAAATAATCACCTTTTTCTACATACTGCAACCCCCATCCCAACCCCTTATAACAAGCTTTTTGGATGCTTCCAGAATTAGGGTTTTTACAAAGTCATTTTTTTCTTTTTCGATGATTTTTCCTTTTTTGGTGACAACATGAAAAAAATGGGAAAAAAAATTCTCAGGGGCTGTCGCTCCTGAACCCCTACCCGGGGCTTGGCCCGGTCCTGAACCCCAACAAGGATACATGCTAGGTGTACAATATAGCATGATTAGTCACCACATACCAACAAAAAATTTTAAAGATGCCAATGAACCTAGAATTGGCACTTATGTTGAAAAATCTATGGAGGTTCACTTGGAGCACAAGAAGCCAATAATAAGAAATAATGTGGAAAATAAGCTTAGAGAAGCTAGTTACACTGATGAGGAGATTACACTAGGAAGGGATAAGAGAGAAAAAATGGGGGGAGAATCATTAGGTCTAAGGAGATCTGGTAGGAGTGCTCCTAAATCCTCTGCAACCCCTGTAGTGAAAATTGAACCCAGTGCTTCTAATAAAGGTAAAGGACCTACTTCTTCTCGACCTACTATAATATCTAGGAAAAGAAAAGAAAATCCTTCAGTGGCACTTGGGAAGAGAGGAAAGAAAGAAAAAGCTACAACGGAGAAAAACCCCAGTGTCACTGACGATCAAGATGAAGAGGAGGAGGATCCTGAAGCAAAATTGGTAAGGGAAAGAAGAGGAAGCTTATCCTTTGGTGAAAGTGCTTCTCAGAAAGTTGATATTGGTTCTAAAAGATTTCATATTGTGTCATCTTTTGACAAAGATGAAGAACAGGAATTTGGTGTTCATGTGCACACCAAATTGGAGTTGAAGAAAGCTAAGGTGTTTGAAGAAGCCTCCCTGAACCTAGAAGAACAGAAGGACATTCCAGTAAGACTTGGACCCCATTTCAAATTAGAGGTTGTACTCAATTCTTTGTTACATTTTGAAAACATGTTGAAGCCTACAACTGAATATTATGATCAAGTTAGAAAAAAGTATAGAAAAACATTAATTTTAGCCACTATTCAATATGTTATCACATTGGATTTTAAGTGGGATGATGTGAAGAGAAATGTGCCTGAGAAAATGTGGGTAGCCTTAATGAAAAGAAGATTAGAGGTTGTTGAATTTGAAGAGAAAATCAGGAATGATAGATTTAAAAGAAAAGTGGGTCATGCTAGCCCCAAATGATGTGGAAACCCTAAAGAAGATATGTGTAGATATATTTCTAGATGAAAAGAATTGAATATTTGATGACAAGGGATAAAAAGTAGATAAAGAGGATAAGGAAGGAAACTACATAATTAATTAAGGATATGACTAAGAAATATGGCATGCTTGGTTTTGCACTTAAGTCTAGTGAAAAAGTTTTTGTTGAAGATGTTGAGGAAGATATTTCTCTTGGTATAGGTGATGTAGGTATTTCTATGGAAATATTGCGATATGGATATGTATTGCATGAAAGATCCTGGAGATCGATGAAAGAATAAAGGGATGATATTGAAACACAATGGTCCTCAGAACTTATAAATTAAATAATGATAAAGTAGAGATAATCCGTCATTAATAAACAAAGATAAAGTCTCGAAGAAGGAAGAAGAGAAAATAGGAATTTGCTGGGAAGAATGAAGAAAATCTAAGGCAGGTTGTAGAATCTCACAGATATCTCCTGGAGAATCCTCCTCTGGTGATGATGTGTTGAAAGGCTTGTTATCCAAGCATATCATATTCCAGCCAATGATTCCTCCAAAGCTTTTACATCTTCCTATGATTCAAGGCAGTGTGGATCTAGATAAAATTTCTCTTTTTCATAAGTTGGTATTGGGTTATACACTGCATGCATCTGAAAAAAGAGAGATTTTGGATACTCACCAGAAAGGGACAAAACAGATTGAAGATGCTCTTAAGGCATTGCAAGAGACAACACTTGGGACTTCAATTGATACATCTCTCACTCCAATAGAAAATTTGAGATTGTTGTTGGCCTCCTTCAAGGAGTATGCCTTCGAACTTGGTGAGAAGAAAAAGAAAGAGGTTGAGGAGAAGTTGGTAGAGAAAAGGTTGTTGGCATTGCATGACAAGTGTGCTCTGGTACACACAAATGTTGAGAAAAATTTGGAAGCCGTATAGATTTGTGAGGTTGAAGAAAATGTTGTCTTTGCTTATTGTTTGAAGTGGCTGGATGCCACTTAGAACATTAAAAATCTTATGGAATCCATCGAATCCTAGTTGATTGCTATCTTTGGTACCTACAATGCATCCAAGGATAGAGATAGATCAACTTGGAATGCCATCTTTGCTCATAGAGATAAATTATTTATTCTACATAAGCAAAAGGAAGAAATCATCAAAAAATTTGGTCAGTTAGGTGACCTTGTGAGAATGGAGAACACCTCAGTTGCTAATGCTTTGGCAAGTGTAGAGAAACTTGGGAAGATAAATTTGACTCCTGGTACTCCGGATGATGCAGAGGATAGTTTAATAGTTTTGGAATCCCTAAATAGGATGTTGATTGTTGCAAAGAAGAGTTGGGAAAATGGTAAATCAGGGTGGTAAGGTATTCTTAAGGAGCTTCAAGGCTCGCCATCCTCCAGTTAATGTATTATTTCTTTAGTTTTCATATTTTCTATTGAGTCACCCTTTGTCCTTAATGTCAAATGGGGAGTAAAAAGTGACAGAGGGAGAGAATACTGTTGATAGGGGGAGAAGTGTTGTTCATAAGAGGTATTGTAAATTTTGGCACATGTTGCCATCAATGACAAAGAAGGAGATTGTTGGAAGAATGAAGAAGAACATCTCATTTTGTTGTTTTGTGTTGTTATTGATGTCACCATGTTAAATGAGTTTCAACTACAAGATTAAGTCTTAGTTTGATCCGATATTCTAGATTGGTATTTGAACTGGTATGTAGTTATTATCCTCTAGTATTTTGGTCTGCAATCCTTTGTTGTTGATTATTCTTGCTTGCAATTTTGGGAAATGGTTTATGGATGTTGGAAGCACATATATTCAAAATATCACGTATTTAGGTGCTTGTATGGTGAGTTGGAATTATTCTGTTGCATTTTTTCTATTAGGTCTATCTTTGCTTGACCTAATGGTAGATGGTGTTATGGTAAATTAATTTTGTTTTGCAGATGTATGTGTGATCTATCTTACATCCATGCTGACATGATGTAGTGAGTTGAGCATTTGAATTCTCTTTGGAAATATTTTTGTGAATGCTTGAAGTTGACAATTGGTATTTTTGGTGAATAAGGGTTGCATCTAATTAGGCTGACCTAATTCATGCTTGCAGATGTATCAACTATATATATTGCATAGTTTTGAGATTTTTGACAATGATGAAGAAGATGTTGTTGATGCGAATGTGAAGTGCAAAAATGATGAAGTGTGTTAAGTTAGTTTACCGAGCTTCAAAGGAACTGAATCAACACTTTTTAGGTGTACATTATTAGTTCATTTTATGGTTGTAAGCCATTTTGTCACTGTAATTTTGTAGGAAGTGAGCCTCTCATTTTGGATAGTGAGTCCTGGAAGTGAGCCACCCATTTTGTAATATTTTATAACCAGTTATACTATATTGTGAGCTAACACTCACTGTGGTTTTTCCCATTTTTGGGTTTTCCACGTAAAAATCCTGGTGTTCATGTGTTGTGTGATTTCATGTTCTGTCAATTCTCTTGCTTATCTTTAATGTTATATTCATTTGAGTAATTGGATGGTATTTTTTCAATAAGTTTAAGAAGATATTGATTCACGCCCCCTCTCAGTATCTTGGATATTCAACAAAAAGTCCATATGTATGAGGTAAATTATGCCCCTCATGACTTATAATTAGAAGCAATATTACATGCTCTTTGAGTTTGGAGGCACTATTTACTCAAAATACCCTTTGATTTAAGGATTGATAATTAAGGATTCAAGTATATCTTCACCTAACCCAATTTGAATGCATGCCAATGATGCTAGTTAGAACTCCTATTTGATTATGATTTTCAATATCAACTACATAAAAGGTAAGGAAAAAAAATTACAGATGCCCTTATTTGCATGCAACATCTTGTAGCTATGGTGACTATTATAACAACTTTTCAAAAATAAATCCTTAAATGCTTAGAAGGAGATGAACATAATAATCAAGTAAAGGAGGACATTATAAAAACCCTCAAGATTATCAATATGATGGTTTTCATTTTGAACTAAATGGGATAGTAAGGTTCTAAGATAGGGTATAGGTTCCAAATCAAGGAGATTGGTGAACTTTGGTTTTGAGGGAAACACATTATACACTTTCTTCAAGACACTTAGGAGTGATTGATTTGTTAGTGGATATAAAGCCACTGTATTTTTGGATGGGAATGAAGCAAGATGCAACCAATTTTATAGCTAGATGTTTAGAATGTCAGAGGGTTAAATTTGAACATGCACACACCCAAAAATATTGGTGTATCCATACGAAATACCATATTAGAAATGGAAAGTATTTAGTATGAATTTTATCCAAGGTTTACCTATGTCTAAGAATTGTCATATGATTTTGTGGTTGATAAAATCACAAAGGTTGCACATTTAATATTAGGGAATTTAATGGACGGGGCTCCAATTTTAGCTAAAAGGATTGTGTTGTAAATATTTAAACTTCATGGAGTTCTTGATGAATTCAAGATTTTGGAAAACCCTTTTTTTGGTGCCAAGAACTCAACTAAACATAGGTTCATCTTAACACCTAGAAATAGATGGTTAGACTAAAAGAGTGAATCAAGTTTTGGAAGACCTTTTAAGAATGTGCTTTATGTACCAACAATACAAATATGAAAAATACCTTCATTTGTGTGAATTCACATACAAAAAATTCTTATAATTTTATTTTGAAAATGACTCCATTCAAAGCATTATATGGAAGGAAGTGTTGAACTCCTATAATTTGGTATAAATTGGAAGATAGGATTAGCCTTGGGATAGAAGTGCTAATGGATATGGAGGAGCAAGTGAAGCTAATCTAGACGAGGTTAGCAGAAGAAAATGATAGGCATAAAAGTAATGTAGATGAAAAATGAATGCCACAATAGTTTTCAGTCAGGGATGAAGTTCTTTTAAGATTCAAATCTTATAAGAGTTTG
The DNA here is from genome assembly GCA_007258455.2 of Sequoia sempervirens. Classification (NCBI taxonomy): domain Eukaryota; kingdom Viridiplantae; phylum Streptophyta; class Pinopsida; order Cupressales; family Cupressaceae; genus Sequoia; species Sequoia sempervirens. Next base: position 14,581 of record VDFB02082427.1, read on the forward strand.
ATAAAGTTTTGGAGATCAACCAAAACTGCACCTAGATATGTGGGCCCATTTGAGGCCCTAGAAGTCATCAACCCATTTTCTTTTAGACTTTCCTTACCACCTCCTCTAACTCATTTTCATAATGTATTTCATGTATCTTATTTAAAAAATTATGCATTTTATTTTGATCACATGCTTGACTAGAATGCTCTTTAGGTTCTAGACCTAGGGGTTGTTATGATTGAACCTGTAAGAGTGCTCGAGGTTCATAATTTGTGCTTGCATAACATGGAAGTAACTCTATGCAAAGTCTAAGGGGACTAGTATTCAGAGGGTAGTGTCACTTGGGAAGATTATAAAGACTTCCACTAAACTTACCCATATTTGTTTGATTAAGTAGAACTAAAAATAATATTTTGTTTTGGTTATATTTGAAACTGTTTTTAAGTCATTGAGGATAACAATTTTTCTTTAAGAGGAAGGAGATGCCATAGCCCATTTTTAAAACAATTTAATTATGTGGATTTTTCGGTATTTATTTTGGATGATTGAGTTTTAGAACAAAATATAGTTTTTATTTCTTTGAGCATTCCAATGTAAACTTATGTTCAATCAAACATTAGCTGTAAATGTTAGTTTTAATAACATGTTAATGTTGATAATTGATCATTAATTAGATTATGATATGAGTATGACTAATGAGATAACTACATTGTGATGATGAGATGGATGCAAGAAAATGTACTAGAGGAGAAGGGTATCATCAAAGAGAAAGTTCTAGATTGAGACTATTAGTAACTATACCATGCCATCAAGAAATAGTTATCCACACACGCACATGCAAGATATCATTATTATTAATAGTATCAGTTCAACATAATGAGATTGTATTCATTGGATCTTCTATAAGTAGCTTAGCTGAAAATAGTGGTTAAAGGTCAAAAGTTGTCTATTATTCCAATTTTAGGCTAGATGTTTGGTCATGTTTGTCAATGCGTTGTTTCTTGGTTACCCCATTCTTGGTTATCATTCAAATAGATGAAAGGATAGGGAGTTCCTTCTTTAATTAGGTTATTGATTTCATTATGAAGATAATTAATATTTAAATTTTAATTAAGAAATAATAGTTTAAAAACTAAAAAATGATAATAATTAAATTTAAAATATATTCTAAAAAATTTGGTGCATGAAAAAGGTGACTTGAAAAATTAATGCAACAATATTTTGGAATTACCATAACTCCTCTCAATGTAAAGAG